>JANCIO010000574.1:0-14266 GCA_027604855.1 Psilocybe subaeruginosa
CCCCCCCCCCCCCCCCCCCCCCCCCCCCCCCCCCCCCCCCCCCCCCCCCCCCCCCCCCCCCCCCCCCCCCCCCCCCGCGATGCCGGTGAAGAAAGCGCATGCCCGCCCGCTTTAGGAGCAGACGCTGGGTTCGGGCCCAAGCCTATGCGCAAGGATGATGAAGGCTCGCGTTCATTTTCTTTTATTATTCTTTTATTTAATTCTTGAAACAGGCGTTTTATTCATCGTGGACGCCGCAACAAACGATCCTGCAATACTCATCAATAACTTCGATCTGCAGACTACGCCAGCACGCCTGATAACGCCCCCGCATCCATCCGCGTCCATGTCTGGACGAGCAGGTGGTTTGGATTGGGGCTGTGAGGACTGGGTGCCAGCTAAAATAGCGGTGTCACCTGTTTCTGCAGAACAGTGCCACCGTCGACTCGTCTGTGAGATGCCCGAGATTCGTGCTCAACCATTCTTACCATCCGTGTTTGCCCCCACCCTCTCCCGTACCTTTCACGCTGGCATTTCTCAGCATTCTCCATGCTCATACTGCAACATCACAGCCCCCAGCAAAATTAGCATGACCTCCTTCACGCTGACCGCCATGAATACGAGTGTGTGGGGCGTTGTTGACCCACTCAAATCCTGTATAAGCGTACTGTTCAAATCACAACCATTCTCAGCAGTGATTTTACCCAGAAACAGTACAGTCAGGGGTGGGGATGATTTCCTATTCGTCTCTTCTGGCGCATAGCATGAATGGACACCTTGACCAAATACTGGAAACGCGGAGCTGTTGAGCGCTGCGCACAGTGGTCAGCCTCTCCTGAGGAATCAATGGATCGTCCAACATGAAATGAATATCCCTTGCTAATTCTGCTCGACCTTTCATCTTAGGTATCATTCCGATGTGATACAGCGCAAGCAATGCGTGCACCACATAATCCTTTTCCTATCTTTCGCATCTCTCAGGGTACGTTATAATCGATAGCGGGCACTTTTCAGCATCCTAACAATGTTTTTTTTTTAAAAAATATTCAGCGTCCCAGTCATCATCCCCCTTGTCATTTTGACCAACGGATAAGCAACAGAGACATTGGATCTCGACGCCGGAGTACCGTCAGTTACACGCCCAACTCGTGTTTCCACCCGAACGGTCAGAAAACCATCAGACGCGTTCAATATTGACGATGCTCGTATGTCCTCTCATCTTGTCTAAACTAACTGCAGTTGTATTTAACGCTTCCACTACCTCTAGCTCTCTGAATACCTCCCTTCTGCTCTAGATGTGTACCCTCACATATCCTTCGCCATATTTATGTGAACTGCACTGTACGGTGTGGACGAGAACCATGGCAGAAGTCGTTCCAAGAGCTAACCATAGGCTGATGAAGACGAGAATGAAGACTTACCTTCCAGGCGGCGCGGGAATAGATGAGGAGGATGACTGGGAAGGACGAGAGGAAATCATAGGATAAATCAAGGCAGAGGAAAACGGACACGATGATCGCCCAAATCAAGTTAGACACGTGTCCTGTGTGATTTACTTCACTTGTGCGCAATATGATCTTGTTTTTCGCTATTCTGATCAACAGGCATTTTCCATGAAGAGACGGGAAGAAAATGTTTATAAGGCTCTCGAAGACCCCAGCCCAAAGAACCCACGAGACTCCAAATCATTTGAGCGAAAATCATCTGAGTTGGCACTGCATAAGTGACATGGGTTCATGTATAGTTTATGTTCGGAACGTGATGCCGTCAATCATCTGTCAAACATCGGTATACTTGTACTTGCATGGCGGTGCTCAGACTCTAATATAACGGTGATCTGTCAGTGTTGCCCTTTCCCACATCCCCCACTGACAACGGCTGCTCTTTGTCGGACATTCCGCTCCTCCACAATGTCGATGTTCAATCAAGCGACCGACTTCTCTATCAACAACAGCACATTCCAACTTCAACTTCAGAGTTCGAAAGGTACGATGTCGGATCTTACAGAATAATATATACGTTGTGCTGATGCAGGGATTGGCAATAGGCGGATTTGAGCGGCTGCAGGAATACGTCGCTTATGGGGCATTTCACGACTCGGGTGAGCGCTTCGATCCGCCAAAATGTCATCACAACACACGAGTCGCGATTATCAAAAGGATCATGGACTGGATCGGTGGACTCAACGAAGATACCCGAGAGGCTCTCATTATGTGGCTCTACGGTGCAGCTGGTGCAGGAAAATCCGCGATTGCTCAGACCATTGCCGAGATTCTGGACGGCCAGCACTTTGTCCTCGCCAGTTTCTTCTTCTGGCGAAATGACCCACAGAGAGGAACGGCCAAGCTGCTCGTCACCACACTAGCATATCAGTTGGCGGTAAAGCTCCCCCTTGTGTTCCGAGAACGACTATGCCAGGCATTCGAGAACGATCCCCTGATTACTACACGATCGCTTGAGGCACAATTCAAGACCCTCGTCCGAGAGCCTCTCCTTGAACTTTTTCATTCCGGAATTTCAACCAACAGCCACATCGTCATCATTATCGATGGTCTTGATGAATGCGACGATCCAAAAGTCCAAGCCAGGATTATTGATCTCTCCTTCGGCCTTCTGAATAGTCGAGACATACCTCTGAAGATCCTCATATCCAGTCGGCCAGAGATGGATATCTCCATATCTTTTGATACAAAACCATTCTCTGTGTTGGCAAGAATCGCATTGGATCGCGACTATCAATCTGCGGAGGATATTCGACATTTCCTGGCAGATAAATTTAACGAGATCAAAACTCAGCATCCCCTTCGCTCTCACATCCCGATTGGCTGGCCCACTGAAGATTCACTCGATACACTTGTACAAAAGTCCTCAGGGCAGTTTATTTATGCATCGACTGTGGTGAAGTATGTCGCATCCCCGCGTCATCGACCAACACATCGCCTTGAAGTTGTTCTTGGTATACAACTTCCAAAGGCGGGTGATAGTCCGTTCGCAGAGCTTGACGCATTGTACCGGCATATCCTGATGGGGGTTGAAGATGTGGATCTAATATTACAGATCATTGGCTTCGTCCTTTTTCGCCCGCCGTACTATCGTGCCGATTCTGTGACATTTATAGAAGCCTTCTTTTCGCTTGCTCCTGGGGATGTTGAACTTCTAATGCAAAACCTCGGCTCCCTCATCTCAGTCGGAATCCATCCTCATTATCTTGATGATCCAAATGGTGCAGAAGTATTAAGTGTTCGCATATTACATGCATCACTGAAAGATTATCTAGTCGACCAGTCACGATCCAAAAATTTTTTTCTCGATCGTGTCAAAATGCATGTGCATTATGCCGAGTTATGCCTCGTTCATATGACAGAGCTTCCTGCATTGGAATCAAATTCGCCTTTCCATCCATCCATGGGTATGTTCTCTACGCTCTAATACATTGAACCTCTGTGTTCTAATTGCATAAAAAATTGACACAGTGAAACGACACTGGCCTATCTTTACACATTTCTTCCATCACTGCCCTCTTGCTAAACCAAATCCACGGCTTCTCCAGAACACTCTCTGTCTAACTCTCAGTCGCTGTCTTACCATCCTCGGAGTAAAAGGTCATTATGATGTAATATTTTCTGCGGAATATTTCGACTACCTCGATTCCCTCTGCACTGTATGTGTCTTCCTTTGTGAAACAATGAAATCTGACCACCTTGCCAGATTTGGGCTGATTCAGCGGTTTCTCGATTTTACACTGATGAGATAGTCGCACTTGAACAACTCATCAAAGCTCAGCTTGGTCCAAGTCCTCAACCCTCTCACGTCTGCTTCCTTCTGGCCTCAATTATAGATAAGGACCCATCGGATTATTTGAGTTACAGTTTACTTTCCGTGCGACAAAGTTTGGGAAATTCAACACGTACAGCGCGGTTAGGATCCAATCTTAATTACCTAGCGTTTAGGAATTCTGTTCTTCGTAAACACCTTCATAAAACTCTACAAGATTGGATTATCTCCAGCCAGCAACCAGCTGACACCTCCAGCATTTACACTAGTGCTGCATTTTTTGCTCTGCGCTATATATCAACATTCAAATTCCTATATGCTACCAACGCAACTAGATTTGGCCGATCTTGTCATTATCATCGGACTCGAATGAATTGTCCTGCGCAACCACTTTGGTACCGACGGTCTGTCAATACTGTATATAAAATGCATTACACCAACTATCGCTTTCGCCATTTTGTCCAAGGTGCTGGAAAGGGAGCCTTCATGGACGCGGAATTTTATCCCATGCGATGGTATCTGTTCAATATGGGTGAGGCTTTTGAAGCCTATTCCTGGGCCACTCAGATGCTTCCGTTATTCCTTGACAAATCAGGTCACTCAGAAGAGTTGATTGCCTATGCATGCCAAGCCAGAATCATGCGCAATGACTACCTCAATTTCACATATTCATTGGAGCGACACCGGAGATTTGCCCAGGCTGCAGTTAAAGCGTATCTTAGGAGAGTAGAGGATGAATGGACTTGATCACATAGCAGAACGAGATATACTCATACATATGTGTAGTAGAGTTGCACAGTATGTACTGGTTTGCTAACTCGAACTGTTTGGTCCCTTCTACGATGCAGCTGCTCTCTTCGGCATCTATGCACGTTGTATCGAGCGTGTCGTTGGCTAGACCGGCCGTTCCTGGTCCGGGTCCGTCCCCTATCATCACTTCTGTCAATACTAACTCAAACAATCCCAACGTCGAACACCAGCACAATCACCGACAACAGACTCTCCTTTGAATCCGTATTCTACACGACGTGCCGCCCGAGCTCGGTGCTCTCCTCTGGCTCAAGCTTAAGGCTGCCAACGTCGACGAATTCGCATATGTCGCAGATATCTTCTTTTTCGGCGAATTCGGGCAATTCGGACATTTGGGCTCGGGAGTGAGTGTGAGGTGGGATGAGCAGGGGCTGGAGACAGTAAGAAAGATGAGGCGCAGGGAGCGGGAGAAGGAAGTGGATGCAGGTAACAACGATACAGACAAAGAGAGCGCGAAGGAGAGACGGGGGCCAAAGGAGAGGCGGGGGTCAAAGGAGAGGCGGTGTTCGAGCGAAGGGAGGAGGTGCACGGCGCTGATGGATGTGTTCCCAGAGGTGCAGGTCCGGCACTTGTTGGATGATTTTAATGGGGGATGAGTTTGGATTCAAGGAGAAGAAGGTGCGTGCACGCCTGCTTTAGGAGCAGATGCCGGGTAGGAGCAGACCCAAGCATATGCACGAGGACGATGAATGTTCAAATGTTCATGTTCAATTATTCTCGCGCATTTATTTATTTAATTCCTGAAACAGGCGTTCTGGCCATCCTCGATGCCACAACAAACAATCTCGTGATGCTCATCAATAATCTCGATCTGCAGGCTACACGCCTGATATGACGCCCTTGCATCTGTCCACGTCTATGTCCCCGTCACCCTCACCTATATCGACGCTCGACCAAGAACTCCGCGGCTATGAGGCCAGATTTGCTCAGGCAGAATCTGTTCCAGTAGACGAGTACGTCATCGATCAGCTTGCTGAGGCCCTGTGTGTAGCCGCATGGAAGTTCAGCTAAATCTGCCACCAACACCATTCAGACTCCCACCACAGTCGCGCCTGCATCATCAGTACGGATATCGGTGTCCGATCCGCATCCTCTACGAAAGCAACGATACCATCCATTGGGAGCTAAGCGAATGCATCGCTCATTGCGAAGCAGATCACTCCATGGGCGATGCTCATGAAAGGGCTCTCGTCCGTCAAAGAGAAGCCTGCGCGTATATCCTCCATTCGTCTTCGCTCCGCATCAAGAATGCCACTATTGCTACTGCTGTTTCCCTCGTAGGCCTTCGTCGGGGATGGTCATTTTCCGACCCGGCCATAAGAGGACGACGGCGCCTGCGCCCGTGGCGGAGCAGGAGGTCGTGCTGCAGCTACTGCGCCCTGCGCCCTGCGCGGTCGAGGGTGGGTGTGAGAGCGTAGCTGGTGCATGAGAATGTGTACCCGGAGGCAAAGATCGACGTCGTCAACGGGCTTCTGCACTCGTGCGCACCGTCATCGCTGACGTTTGGCTCGAATTCGCAATCGTGCGGGAGTGGAAGGGGGAGTATGCGCATGTCGGATGAGTTTTCGGGGGTCTCTGATGTCTGTGTTCCAGCGCATACAAGAGTATGAGACGCTTCTCAGGCCGTCGCCCTGGCTGTCCCCAAAAAACGCGAACACACACGCGCACGTAAACTTGGGCACGCCGCGCAAGCAGGTCAAGCAAAGGCAGTCGGAGCAGCTACGGGAGCCAGATCACAAGCCACCTTTTCTATGCCGATGCGCACACCAACAACGAGGAGCTTTCTTACGTCGCCGCGCACACCAAGGACCAAGAGCAAGAGCAAAAAATGCAAACGCAAACGGACTACAGTATCCCTATCTTCCGCGCGTGCCGCATGCTATGTGAATGTACACTCTCAAGACACAAAATCGCACTTCAATATGTTCTCCGACTTGGCTTCTAGAATTTCCGACGTCAAGGCATCATCGTTGCTTCAAGCCGCGCGCCGAATTGTCGTCTTCCTCTGTGTTAAAGCCCAGGGATGCTGCTGCATGCTAAACCGCTGACGCTGTCGGACATCGTCCCGTCGCCTGCGCATGTGCGCTCGCTCTCAGAGATAGATATGGGCATTGATTTGGGACCCGTACATACTCGACGGGCTTGAAGATAATTCAGTGTTGGAGTTCATTTATGTGTAGATCATCGCGGAGCAGCCGCCATCTGCGCACCGTCGGTGCATGGCGTCGGACTTCTGCGTGCACGTTCAACGGGGTATGCAGCTGCAGCGTCAGGCATCTGCGCTCGGGATCGAGGTGATGCAGCAGAGGCGGAAAAACATCCACAAGACCTCGGGGATCAGATTCGAGGGCTTCACCTCGTTCGAGGAGGTCAGGCGGAGCTTCGAGTTCCATTATGAGAGACCGTCGTTCTACCCTCCTGCCGGTTTCGTTTTGCTTGTATTTCGATGAAAGATTCGTTGACATTTTCTTTGTTCTTCTAACCCTGCAGATAATTCAAGGCTCAAACCGACTCTTGGAGGCCGCACTCCCACAGCCTCCAACAGACCTCCTGTTCTCGCTTCGATCAACCGGCCTATCCGAATCTGAAAATTCCCGAATCAGTCAATTGCGGTGTTGACACCAATGTCTGTGTTCTCTTTTTCATCTAGGACTGTTGGTACAGTGATCTTTCACGAGATTATTGGGACCGAGGAGGTCACCATGACGTGGTTTACATAGGTTTATTATCATTGAAGATTTGGTAGGTGAGATGCAGGTTTCGTACCCACATGGGATGCTTTCGGTACGCTGTGATATGTTTTGAGGGCGTTAGTAATAGGCGTTAAGAAGGTAAGAATTTAGAGGGTCAATATGAAGATGAATGGAATGGTCTTGTATTTCCTGAATGATAGTGCGCTCTTAAACGCTGCCGTTGCCTCCTCAATATGACACGTGAGCGGCCTTGGATGACGCACCTCAAACGCGACGCACAATTCAAATCCCTCGAGCGAGTCGAACGCCAACGCGGCGCGTCATTTGGCTCCGCTTTTCGTTTACCCCCGCTTCCCTAATTATACTATAATATTACATTAGCTCGAGACTGACAAGCACGGTCACGTGGTCTTTGGTTTGCACTTTCGTCGGCAAGGGCGTTGTGTTCTAACTTCTCTTCCTTTATTCTCTTCCCAGTTCCCTTTCTGCTACACCCTCGCAAAGGTCGTTGATAAATGGACCAATGACGGCGAAGAAGTATACTCCGTGTGGTGCCAGCAACTTCAGGTCTGTGTGGAAGCAGGAGTTGGTCAGTGGACGGGCGGTATTCTTGGACGCAGTTACAGGGGTGCTTTGTCAAGGTGCGTAGCGGGGTTGGTGTGGACGCTGATGACGACTTGATTTGACCCGAATGGATGGATAGAGTTCCGATTCCTGTTGTTAGTAAACAAGAACACTACTACCAACAATTAACGTGCTACACGAGTCTTTTACGGCCCATTGACACCGTTCCAAATTGACGAAACTACAACTCAAGAACATCACCATCAACATTTTCATGACCACGATTTCGTTCCATACACCAAACTATATATTCTGAAGTGACCACATATTGCTTACTCACAACCCTACCTTCAACAACAAGAACAAGAATGACAATTTTTGACAATTTACACGACAACTCACGAAGACGAAGACAACGAAGTCGGGCAGTTCCATCCCACTGCTCTCCAAGCCTCCCGCACCCTCTTCCTCCCTTGCACGATCGGAAAGTATCCAACCGCTAGCAGCGAGACCCCCATGCACCTCGCTTCCCTAATCATCATCAACAACAACGCTGCACGCCAACTCTATCACCCCCTCCATCCAGCTTATCACCGCCACGTCTCCCACAACGGGCCTCTCCTCTTCAGAAGGGTCATCGGCGTCCGCCTCCATTTCGTTTGCGCGGGCGCTGGAGGAGTCGTTGGATGTGGTGGTGCCTGCGCCCACGCCTGCACCCCTGCCCGTGCACGGGCATGGGCACTCGCCGTCGTTCATCGTGCCTAAACCAAAAGCACTAAGGAAGCTCGTCCCCCAGAAATCGGAGTGCAGCGTCCTCGGCATGGAGACGGGAACGAGGATGGGGATGGGATCCACGTGCGGTCGCAGGTCCAAGGAACGTGCTAAGGATCTGTCCGATGTCGTGCGCCGCGTTGGGCTGTCCAAGTCCGGTCTCATTAATGACGCGTCGTGCACGTATGCGTACGCGACACGACGGGGGGCATGGACGGCTTCGAGATCTACGTGGACACGAGGCATGTGGACGCGAATATCGGCAAGATTGTGCTGGTGAAGAAGCCGAGGGTGGCGCTGGATGGGTTGAGGTGCGGGTATGGGGTGCGGTGCGGGTGCGGGTGAGGAGGGGATGATGGGGGAGGTTACGATTGCGATGAAGGTGGGCAAGGAGGGTGAGGGTTTGAAGGAGGGCCAGAAAAAGGAGGGGTCGGGGCAGGCGAAAGAGAAGACGGGGGAGAAGGAGAAAGAGAAAGAGAAGTGGTGGACGATGATTGGGAGGGGGAGGAAGGGCTTGAGGGACAAGAAGGAAAAGAAGAACAAGATAACTCAGAAACGTAACTTGCTTTCATTGTTATCTTTATTTGCATGGAATTTGAACTGATCTTCGTTTTTTTTAACAGCTATCGAATACATACACGATCTCCACCCACGTTCGAAGACTGCGTCTTCTTTCTTTCTTTCTAGTCTTCGAGTCTTTGTCTCGTTGTCGTTTTGTTCTTGTCTCTCGGTTATCGCACAGTGATCAATATCTTCCGAAGAATCAGCGGGCCGTCCAACATGAAATGACTATGCCTTGCTATTTCTGCTCGACCTTTCATCTCAGGTGTCATTCCGCCGTGATAAAAGCACAAACAACGCGTGCTCGGCAAGATCCTTTTCCCATCTTATGCCGGCATCTCTCAGGGTACGTGTCGCTCGATACTGGGCACTTTGCAGGATCTTAATAATGTTTTTTATTTTTATTTTTAGTATCCAGTGTCCCAGTTATCATCTCCCTCGTCATTTGGACCAACGAATGAGCAAAAAGACATTATATATGCACTTCTGAGTGGTGTCAGTTACACATCCAGCTCACTTGTTCGCCCGAGCGGTCAGAAAACCATCGGACATGTTCAATAATGACGATGCTGGTACGTCCTCCAGTCTTGTTTAACCTAGTCACTGTTGTATTCAACGCTTTCCCTACCTCTAGCTATCAGTCTACCTCCCTTCTGCTCTAAATGTATTCTCTCATATATCCTTCTGTACACGATTTCTACCTCCAAATTTGCTATACATTGTGGTACGTACATCTCTTAATATTTTGGTCTTACTGCTAATTAGTTGTGTCTTGTAACAGGCAGCATCCGCCTTTTTTTCGACCGGTTTTGCAGGGCACTTCTGAGAGGATGCTCGTTGGTTTGGATACAGAATGCCTCTCAGCTTCAACATCGACTGCGGCTCTTTGATGGTACATAGCCAAGATTATCCTTTCTCACGCCATATTTATCTGAACTGCACTGTATGGGGTGGACGGGGACTATGGTAGAAGTCATTCGAAGAGTGATCCGTAGGTTGATGAAGACGAAAATGAAGACCTACCCCCCAAGCGGCGCATGATCAGATGAAGAGAACGACAGGGAAGGGTGAGAGGAGATCATTGGACAGATGAGGGCGGAGGACAATGGACACGATGATCGTCCAAATTAAGTTAGACACGTGTCCTGTGTGATTTCCTTCACTTGTGCGCAATATGATCTCGCTTTCCTCTATTCTGATCAACAGGCATTAGCCATGCAGAGACAGGGAGAAACTGTTCATAAAGCCTTCGATGACCCCAGCGCAAAGAACCCACGAGATTCGACATCATTTGAGCCGGCACTGCATAAATGACATGGGTTCAGAAATAGTTTACGTTCGGAACGTGATGCCTTGAATCATCTGACAAATATTGGTATACTTATACTTGGAAGGCAGTGCTGGCTAAATTCAGACACCAATATCACGGTGTTCTGTCAGTGTTGGCCTTCCCAGATACCACCACTGATACCGTGTGCTCGTCGTCGGACATTCTGCTCCCCCACAATGTCGATGTTCAATCGAGCGACCGACTTCTCTATCATCAACAGCACATTGCACAGTCACCAAATTCAACTTCAGAGTTCGAAAGGTACGATGTTGAATCCTACCAAATTATATACATGTCATGCTGATGGAGGGATCGACAATAGGCGGATTCGAGCGTCTGCAGGAACACGTCGCTCATGGAGCATTTCACGATTCGGGCGAGCGCTTCGATCCACCAAAATGTCATCACAACACAAGAGTCGCGATTATCAAAAGGATCATGGACTGGATCGGTGGACTCAACGAAGATATCCGTGAGGCTCTTGTTATGTGGCTCTATGGTGCAGCTGGCGCAGGGAAATCGGCCATTGCGCAGACCATTGCCGAGATTCTGGATGGCCAGCACATTGTCCTGGCCAGTTTCTTCTTCTCAAGAAATGACCCAGAACGAGGAACGGCCATACCGCTCATCACCACACTAGCATATCAACTGGCGGTAAAGCTCCCCCTTGTGTTCCGAGAACGACTAGGCCAGGCATTCGAGAATGATCCCCTGATTACCACACGATCTCTTGAAGCACAATTCAAGACACTTGTCCGAGAGCCTCTCCTTGAACTTCTGCATTCCGGATTCTCAACCAACAACCACATCGTCATCATTATCGATGGACTTGACGAATGCGATAATCCAAAAGTTCAAGCCGGAATTGTCGATCTATCTTTCAGGCTTCTGGATAGTCGGGACTTACCTCTGAAGATCCTCATAGCCAGTCGCCCAGAGATGGATATCTCCTCATCTTTCGATAGAAAACCATTCTATACGCTGGCAAGAATTGCATTGGATGATGACTACCAATCTGCGGAGGATATTCGACATTTCCTTGCAGATAAATTTAACGAGATCAAAGCCGATCATCCCCTACGCTCTTACATCCCGATTGGCTGGCCTGCAGAAGATTCACTCAATACACTCGTACGAAAGTCCTCTGGGCAGTTTATCTATGCATCGACTGTGGTGAAATATGTTGCATCTGCACGTCATCGACCAACACATCGCCTTGAAGTTGTTCTTGGTATAAAACTGCCAAAGGCGGGTGATAATCCGTTCGCAGAGCTGGATGCGCTGTACCGGCACATTCTAATGGGGGTTGAAGATGTGGATCTAATATTGCAGATCATTGGCTTCGTCGTTCTTCACCCTCCAAGCTATAATTATGATTCAGTGACATTTATAGAAGCCTTCCTTTCGCTTGCTCCTGGGGATGTTCAACTTCTAATGCAGAACCTCACCTCCCTTATCTCAGTCGAAAACCATCCTGATCATCCTGATGGTGCAGTTTTAACCGTTCGCATATTACATGCATCATTGAATGATTATCTACTCGACCAGTCACGATCCAAAGATTTTTTTCTCGATCGTGTCAAAATGCACATGCATTATGCCGAATTATGCCTCGTTCATATGATGGAGTTTCCTGCATTGGAATCAAATTCGCCTCTCCATCCATCCATGGGTATGTTCTCTACGCTCTAATACATTGAACTTCTGTGTTCTAATTGCATAAAAAATTGACGCAGTGAATCAACACTGGCCTATCTTTACACATTTCTTCCATCACTGCCCTCTTGCTAAACCAAATTCACAGCTCCTCCAAAATGCCCTCTGTCTAACTCTCAGTCGCTGCCATACTATCCTCGGAGTAAAAGGTCATTATGATGTAATATTTTCTAGGGAATATTTCAGCTACCTTGATTCCCTCAGCGCGGTATGTGTCTTCTCTTGCAAAACAATGAAATCTGAACACCTCGCCAGATTTGGGCTGATTCGGCGGTTTCTCAATTTTACACTGATGAAATAGTCGCAATTGAACAACTCATCAAAGCTCAGCTTGGTCCACGTCCTCAGCACTCTCACATCTGCTTCCTTTTGGCCTCGATCATGAATCAGGATTCATATAAGTATTGGGGTTTTGGCCACATTTCTATACTACATGTTTTGGAAAATCCAAGGCATATCGCACAGTTAGGAAACAGTCTTAGTTTCCTAATGTTTGGGCACCCTGTTCTTCGTAAACATCTTCATAACACTCTACAAGATTTGAATATCTCAAGCCAGCAACCGGCCGACACTGCCAGTGTTTACACCAGTGCTGCAATTTTTGCTCTGCGCTACATATCAACCTGTGGATTCCCATACGCTGTCAACACAACTAGATTCGGCCGATCTTGTTGTTATCATCGGACTCGAATGAATAGTCCTGCGCAATCATTTTGGTACCGACGGTCCATCAATACTGTATATAAAATGCATTACACCAACTATCGCTTTCGCAAATTCGTCCAAGACATTGGAAAGGGAGTCTTCGTGGATGCGGAATTTCATCCCATGCGATGGTATCAATTCAATACGGGCGACGCTTTCCGTGCCTATTTCTGGGCCGTTCTGATGCTTCCGTCATTGCTTGCCAAATCAGGTTACTCAGAAGAGTTGATTGCCTATGCACACCAAGTTGGAATCAGGCGCAACAATAACTACCACAACTTCAAATATTGGTCATTGGAGCAAGAACAGAGAGCTGCCCGGACTGCGGTTAAAGCATATGTTAGGAGAGCAGAGGATGGGTCGGCTTAATCGCGCGATATAGTTATACGTGTAGCAGAGTTGCACACTAATGATGTACTTGTTTACTAACTCGAACTGTTAGGCTCCCCATGGATTATACATCACTGGGAATTCTGACAGCAGGATTTGAGCAACATTCATAACGTCAACTGGACAGATGGAAACTCTATGGTAACGCATGGATGAACCGTTTCCCGATCACCACCAACATCTGGATAACTGTCTTCCTGCAGAGCGGCTTAGTGATAAACATAAAATTATGCATAGAATTATCAATGGATAGTGGAATTTGACGAACCATATATATTATAATCAATACCATAAATTCTACAGAGGCCGAGAGTTCTCCCAGGCTTTGCCACTATACGAGCGGAATGTAATTGACATTGTATTCCACATAGTCTGTACCCGATTTAGCACGAATAGAGACAAAGGACCAACGAACAGCTATGTGTGATGTATATTATGTTGGTCATCTCCGATAGTTCTCGACAGCTATTTATCTGCTCCTCAATTTTAATTCGTGTGCGACTGCGGCTCCTCAATAATGATCACGAATCGCTTCCATTGCTCACCTCTCGGCATGGCAATATATACAGTGCATTAGAAACATACTGGATAGGTGTTCGATGAGTGTTTGTCAGTTTATCATCTTGGTTAAAAGTTGTGGACAACGAGAATGACAACATGCACACATAGGGCAGCTATATTGTAGTGAGTGACTCAGGCCATAGAACATACACATTGTATATGTGTGACTCGGTGCCATATAATTCTATAGAACACACCTATAACTAGAGGGTAGGCAGAACATACAATATAGCAACTCAGTCGGTACCATAGAATTCTATGGACAAGCTGAATTTCACCCAACATCAACTGTGGCCATGCATGTGGTAGACTTGGCCCCGGTTTGGTCCTGGTTCGGCCCCGGCTAAGCTAATGCCACAGGTCAGGCAAAATCTACAATTCAAACAGCTGTAATACACAATTTTAACATGAA
>JANCIO010000575.1:0-14257 GCA_027604855.1 Psilocybe subaeruginosa
TGAACCCATATGATATGCTACACTGTAAATGTACTTTCTATCATATCATATGTTACAGTGTAACATCAGTATGTGCTCCTCACTGATACCCTTTTCGTCACAAAATTCGTTGAAACGTTTAACGCCGGCAGCGTATGTGGATCTCGTGTTGGCTGAGAGAGAGTCGGCTACCAAAGCGTATGCATTGTTGACGACAGAAGGGGGGTGGGTACTGGCCATCAGTGCTCGTGTGCGAAGGTCATATGGCGATGACCAAGAAGCCAGACGCAGTGCAGCAGGGACAGGAGGACGGAAGGCATTGGGAAGGGAATTATGAGCCAGTTGGCTTCTGCAGCGAGAAAAGAGGGGACAAGGACGAGGGGATGGGAGAACACTGGGAAGGAAGGGAGGAACAGAAGGTCTACATGAGGCTGAAGGTGACTCTATATGTAAAGAAGCAGAGAAATCGCCAAGAGAAGAAAGGTCTGAAGAATTTAATTTAGCTACATTATGCGATAAAAGAACTTTCTGAGATAAGGAAGAAGAGTCAAGAGATGGGTGAAAGTCCTTCGAAGACAAACTACATGTATCTTTGATCAAAGACGAAAGAGAATATCGTGGTGGAGTGCTTGAATTACTATACGATTGAACGGAAGCAGGGAACCGAATGGGAGAAGGGGGCAGAGGGGGCGAGAAGCGAGAGAAAACAGAAGGAGAAGGCCCAAAAGGGCTGAGGGTGGGAGGAGTACGTGCATGAGAAGGAGTCACATAAAGAGGGTTGTTTAGTGAAGACACGAGGCGCGGAGGGGAAGGAGGAAGACCTCCAACCCCACTCGCGTTACACAGGCCATCCCAAGGCCTATCAAAAAGGGAGAAAACTGTCATTAGGTTTAAAAAGGGGTCGAAGCTCGCATGGGAGCGTGAATTTGAAGTTGAGTCTAGAGCCCAGAAGGCCACACTCTCCACGCGAGAGGGGGTCAGCGGGGTTGTCAGCGGAAGCAACATAACAAAGTTCAGGAGTAACGAAGATGGAGGAGAGCACAGTGTAGGTGCGACGAATAGAGTAATTGATATGAAAATTGGGGCTGCGACCTTTAGAGACAGCACCGATAGTGCCTTGGTTGTCTGAGTGCAACAGGACACGAGCGTTAGAGATGCCCATGACCTCCAGGAGATAGACCGCGAATTCAACAGCGAGAGTTTCAAGCCAGCAAATGTCTCTGCCGGGTATTTTCCAGTCGGGAGTGAGTTCGAAAGCAGCCCATTTCCCCCCGATGACAACACCGATGCCCCAGGAGGTGCTAGCGTCGACGAAAATTCCCAAATCGACAGCGGGACCCCTGGGAACGAGGTTAAGGACAACACCAATTTCGGAGAGGGTGGTCGACCACCAGCGCAGATCTGTGAGGACCGAAGGCGGTGGATAACGGCGAACATACTCATCACCCTTAAAGGTGGTAGCGAAGTTAGATAGCGAAGGGAGATGGGATCAGCCAAGGGGATAGACGAATGATATATAACATAAGGAGCCGTGAATTTTTTCAACATCTCTGAGGAGGCATCGGTGACCGCTGAAATTATTGATGAAAGATTGAACGCAAGATAAGAATTTGACACGTTTGTGCTCTGGAAGTGAAACCGTGCGCTTAGAGAGATCCCAGAGCAGGCCGATGAAAGTGGTGATGGACGAGAAGAAACGATCGCCCTTTGAGGGATGCCAGGGGGTGCAGAGACTATTGATGTACTTCATCATAGCTTCCCAGTCGTAATCGTAACGGAAATCACCGTCAATGAAGGGGCCGTCAGGACAAGGAATGCGGAAAATGTTGAAGTTGTCTTCGTATTTTAGTATGGGGAAGACACCAGAAGCAATCCAGATGTCAACTAAAGCATTTGCGATCATGCCTGAATTGCTACTGGCACAGGCCGCACCGAAAGGATGGGTGTGATTGATATAGAAATCATCGGAATTAACGCCTTGGACAACGAGCCAAGGCTTGTGGTCGGGAGAGACAGGACAGGTGCGGTGGAATTTTTCAATGTCTAGCGTGCAAGCTTGGGTGCCCGGAGGAGCCGCAGCGACCTGACGAAGAGGTGTAAGCAATGCATGGCAAGGAAAGAGGCAACACCAATGACAAGGTAAAAGAAGGGACGATGCCCATGACATGAAAACAAGGGGAGAGATCCCAGCATTGTAAATGAAGGGGAACGAGGCCCATAGGGACGATGCCCTGAGTGATATCATGACACAAGGGTGGCGAAAATTTTTTGCCCATCGAGAACCGTTGCATGATATTGCAACCAGCCGGCCAAGGCAGACATGCACAGAAGCATGCGGTGAAAAAGATAGGCCAAATGGAAAGAACGTACAATATCAGCGACTCTGGAAGCGCAATCGAAACGAGTCGGGAAATCTGTCTTGCGGATGGACGAGTTGACCGACGGTGCGTCCTTCGTACCCTTCGATAAATTGCGACATATCCGTACTTTGTCGGGTTCACCGGGGCCTTGCGGTTGTACAGCAACAATAAGTGGCGAAGATTGAAATGGTCCCCGCAAGATACGTTCGACCGTCTCTTTTGAGTATGGGCCTGACATACGAGCAGCGGCCACTTCGTCGCGCAGATATTGAGAGACCTCTTCCGGATAATCACGACACGATGGGTGATTGTTCATGATGTGAGTTGAATTGAGGGGGGGCATAGGACCGAGAGGGAAGCCATGGTCCAGGTTATGCACAAGAGAAGGATAGTGAGAAGTAAGATCGTATTTTGCAAGAAGATCACGAAAAGCAACTGAAGAATAAGGTGTGATGACTCTTGAAAAAACGTCAGGGAGGACATGAATAGAAGGTGAGAATGATGGTCTCAAAGCAATGACCGACGTGAAGTCGGGATAGAAAAGACGGGGTGGTCTAGCAATTAACCAGAAATCATTGGGTCCGGGGTCGGCATGTGTATGAGAAGGCGTGGTGGGATTTAGAACCACAGAAGGAGCAAACGTGGACGCGTGTGGCGCCGTGGACGCATGGGGAGTTAGCCCCACGGAGATTGAAGCCGATGCATATTTCTTTGTTGTCATGAGCGACGAGGCGCCCATCGACAAGCCGGGCCCATGCATTTTTCCCATCTGGAAACTTTGCTGGAGTTCTTTCTTTGGGATGGGTTGATAGTCCGTGACCGGTCTCTGCGCATAAGAGGCATGTAGGAGGGACCGAGCTCCTACTGCCGTTGGGAAAAAGAGAACCGGAAGACTGGTGTGAATGGGAGGTTCCTGAAGGGCCGCCAGGGCGACGAGACATCCCAGAAAAAGAAGAACCACTAGCTTTGCTAATGCGAGAAATTATGGACTCCTCCATTTGGGATAGTTTATTGTAAACCAGAACAGAGTCAGCCTGCGCAGCAGTCCTTTGCTTGTGTTCAGCAACTGAATGATTGAAGGCAGCCTCGTAATCAGAAACAAGATATCGTTGGTGATATGTGCGTGTGTCGCGGCGAAGTTTTAGTTCAGCGTGCATCCAGGCAAGATATAATTCTGCAGCCTCGGGACGCGAATCAAAGAAACGAAAATGGGCACGCCAAATTTCGGCCCATTCCTGATCAGCCGAATGTTGCAACTGGAACTTGTAGAATTGATCTGCAGCTTGCAGATAAGATCCGAAATCCATCGAAAGCTCGCCGCCAAGTTTGACAGAAAGCTTTTCGATGTCAAGAATGTAGATGGATTTACCATCGCCTGAGCAGGAGTTGGCCTTCCTGGTCGGAAGACTAGCCAACTCGTCGATGATGTAACGCAAATTCTTTTGAGTAAAAAAGGACAGAGGCAAACCAACCAAGTTCTCGGTATCAAAAAGAATTTGGGGAAAAGAAAAAGAAGCGGGAGCTAAGGGGTCCCGAGCAGACAACAGAGAACCTTGCATACAACGACGTTTGGCAATCTTGTCTTCGGCAGCAGACAGAGGGTCCTTGAGAGCCTCTTCATGCTTCCTCTTGTTTTCCTTAGCTTGTGCGTCCTCAGCAGCAAGCCAGGCAATGACATAATTAGGCATAAAGTCCATCAACTTCTGGACAATGACAGGAACCCTCAGTTGAGCTTCGTCTTCCTCCGTAAGAGAAATGACCGAGGCTTGAGGAGAACCGGGGTCCGGATGAGCTACTGGGTCAAGCTCATGATCCGCAGTCTTATCCGCTCGAGCCAAATTCTCGGCCTCAATTTTTTTATTGCGAGATAGCTTCAAAGGAAGCGCAAGTTTACGAAGAACATTACAGGCATGTTCGGAAACATGAGTTCGACGAACACGCAAAGGAACATCAGGACCAGGGATATCACCCTCGGTCCCATTTCGGGGAGGATTCCCGGTGGGGGAAGCAGGGGGATCAGATTGATGCTGAGGAGGAGGATGCGTACCGATGGGTGGGGCGACATCGCCGGTGTTTTGGGACATGTTTTGTAGTGCGCGAAGAATTCGGAGATGAAGGAGATAAGGAAAACCGAATGAAGGGGTGTTGAAAAGGAAGGATCAGTATGAGATGTATGCGCAAAAAAAAGGAGAGAGATACGAGTGAAGGCTTTGAAAAGACAAAATGTAAATCTCTCTATGAAAGTCAAAGGAACCGAGAGTGAAGGGGAAAAACTCGAGGCTTGCAGTTTAAGTATAATGAATATATTATCGAGTGATTCTAAAGAAGCACAATCGACAAAAACCTGACAAGGCAGATCATTAAATTATCCTTTGACGGATGATGAAGATCACAGAAGATCCCGAATTGGAATCCCCTTTTCTCACTGATATCTTATCCGTAGATGAGCTGGCTGCGCTCTCATCGTGGAATTTATATCAGGTTTGTGGAGGAACAACGTGCACGACCTCCGTTGTCGGTCTACTCTCATGTAATAGTCAACTACATGCAATGAGCCTTCAGTAACCCACTGGAATTAGAGATCGGATACCTTTCGCAGCAGTATTAAAGGCAGAAGATCCAGGACGTATTTAGGAATATCGGGATACAACTGTATAACATCAGAGACTACAATCAACTGTAACAACTAAGAGAACAACATGTTTGAAACGCACTTTGGTTTTCTGCAAGGCACACAGACGACGACGAATCAAAAAATCAGCCTTTCGAATATCTTTCGCTCCACATTTCCGAGTACAGAAAGCTCAGTACACGCGTAAAAGAGGTATCGAGGAAGAAAAGCCAGACCTGACACTCATGCACGAAGGGAAAAGCTACCGATTCAGGCTCTGTTATGTCGTTGGGACAATCAGAGCCGCGCCGAGTTTCCTGTGACTGTTTCCACTAGTAAGGAACAAGACCGTCGAAAAGAAACATCTCATTCATTAGATGGTTCGTCCAGGAGAGGTTGACTAATCGCCAGGGTCAATATATGCAAAGGTCTGAAAGAATCTTAGAGGAGTGAAGATACCATGAATAGTGAATCACTCACCTCGTACAGGATGTCATAGAGCAAAGAGGTTAAAAGAACTGTGATATTCGTTGTATTTCTTCGGAAGACAAATTATCCAACTTGACCTTCTTTGTTAAACTCAAGTCGTCTAATAGATGAAACAATGAAAAAGTGCGTCCCTGACGCTTCAAACATTCAAACATATTGCAAACATATCAATTACCTTCACTTCTAGTAGGTGCTTTGTCTCCATGGTGTAGAATGTTATGTTCAATGTTCAAAATGTCGGTAGACAGCCAGGAAAAGTGGTGCAAAAGTCAAGTGAGAGCAGGTGTTGACTACAAGCTCAGTGGGACCGCTGATTTTGATTGACCGGTCGAAGGTTGGCCCCCGCGCGAATCAGTGTACCGTTATGGTAGATGTCGGGGACCACGTGCGATTGGTAGCAGACGCGAATTGTTACATCAGTAACCCTTCATAGGTTCAGACTCAAGTAAGTATTCACCAAGTGACATTGAATTCTATTATCTGTGTATCACCGAGAGTTAAGAGTCAGGAAAGGCAAGAAAGTGAGACAGCTAGAGCGTCTGCAAATTAAACCGTTCTTTTCAGGCTTACACAGCACACGGACAAGACACATCAATGAGGTAAGAATTGGTGCACCAGGTTCAGGAACTACAGAGCATGTCGAGAAAGAAATGGTGAATGGAATACAGAAAGAAAAAAATGTGTACAAATCATGAGTCTGTCATGACGACATCGCTATCAATAGTTGTAGATTTATCCCGTAGCGCCTCAGCTGCTTGACGTATAACGGCCAGCTTTTCTCGCATAACCTTTATAGCCTCAGGCAATATACGCTCCGGAGCGTACGGTCCCTCAGATTCCACGTTGACTAAACGAAGAAAGGACGAATGAGATTGACACGACGAAGGAATAAAATAAAGCATACATAAAAAGTAATCCCGCACTCTGCTCAGCTCCACTGAACCGGCGAATTCAGGATGCCGCAGCACCTCCCGACTGACGGTATCGTTCCGCACGTTCTTCTCGTCGACGCTGACCTCTTGCGTTCGCGGGTCGATTTTAATTACACCAGGCGAGAAGCATTTTTGAAATTTCTCCGCTTTGCTCGGTGGTATTGGCTTGGTGATTTTGATTTGAGGGAGTAGACGGTACGATGCCGTCGCTGAGCGAGTAATATTAGAATACGAATGGAGAGAAAGAGACTGCAAAACGTACCAACGGGGCTGAACTTGGCATGATCCTTTCCAACGCCCTTCACCGCATGCAGTTCCATATTGATCTGCTGCCCAGGTCGCAGTTTCGCGAGAACGATGTTCGAATTCGTAGGCGCGGGTTTATTATCAGCGAAAACCTCCTCTTGTTCGCCAGCCGGTGTCCAGGTGAGGTGTGAAGATAGAAATTCGGAGTTGATGTACAATTCGTGGGGGTTGAGTGTACCTTTTGGCGCTTTTGGGTTACGCTCGCAGGTGATATCGACGTGAAAGACGAGGGTGTTTTGGTCGGTTGGCGGGTCATCGGGACCTACAATGCAAGTCAGATCTATTCACAATTATAGAATCATGCGAACAGACCTTTCATAATCATCAGCGAGGGATCTACGTTCAGCGGGACAAGTCCTAGTCGGTGAGCCAGAATTTCGTCTACAATAACGGTGTTGTTGTTCCACACAAAGACCTGTTCGATGGCCACAGTGGGCACCTAACAAGAAAGATAAGTAAAAAGTCTGACATCCAACGAAACGAGAAACACGAACTTCAGCAATCATGATCCTTCGAAAGGCATTGGCTATTGACGCATCCACTCCCACAATATCAAAGTCTATTGAGTGCTGCGACAGTCGTTGTACTTTTACTGTCAAATTCTGCCCTTGCAAAAGCAGTTTATTCGATGAAAATACTTCATCAGAGATAAGCGACCCGACGTACCTTTTGGAATTTTGTCAGATCCCATGAGTGATCTTCACCGGGGTAATGCCCTGGAAAGTCGTTACTGGAGACATTGGTAACGCGTTCAGCGAGAACGCCGACAAGACGACGACTATCAACAGTTTCAGAAGGCATTGAGGAAGGTTCAACGTCGCCTGCGACGGCGACCATGGACACTGACAAAAATTTGATAAAATTCTCACGATCAACTATCACCACTTTTCGCACATTTTTTGACTAACCCCCATGGGCCATCATTAAACCTTTCAAACTCTAAAACTCTCTTTACTCTCTATTATTACACGGAACAGCCTGCCTTTCGTATGCTTATGGCATTCAAGAGAACACGAAACCAATAAATTCACCGCAAAACTTAATCTGCCAATGTATAACTTGATGGGTGTTCCGTCTTTCATGTCAACGATTCGAATACCTCTGTAAAGATACTGAAATACTGCGTAGGCCCTAGCTATAATGAAGGCTGATGTCCGATATGATAGAAACTGGAAGCTGGCGAAATATTTGAATCGAAGCTGCATCACCAACCACCCGAACTGTTCTACACACGGATTTGATTTTTAACCGATGACTATCCACCAACAGGAACAAACTCACCGTCTTTTCTTGTCTCCTGTGCTCGCAATATATGAAAGCGAGTATCAGGAACACTTCGTCCTTCGCTAATGCAGCCCTCGAAAGGTTTATAACCATGGGCTTCGACTTTCCGAATAACTGTGGGCGATATGGAACATTCAACGTGGCTTCAACGGCATTTTTGCTCGCGGACGACGCCTGCGTCGTCACAATATCTCAGCGAGATAGACGGATATTCCATAACACATACCTGCCATCCCTCCTCCCGATGAACAATAGCATACTCCTCTCTGTCGTCACTCCATTTCCACAGCTTCGCCCTGCTCACTATCTCTGGGACTGCATCACAAACCGAAACAAATAATGCTCTCACTTATATTTGAACCTTCCCGGCTTCCTTCTGATCTCTTTCAAATACTTACGATGTCCGTTTACCTCAAATGTCTTCTTGCCCCAGTTGATAATACCCACAACTGCTGGTTCCCCTCGAAGGGCGGGATTCATATCCCTAACGTACGTATGCGTCTTCGACCATGTCGTCTGTTCGGTAGATATTGAGTAAATCACGGAATTGTCGTGCGATGTTCGTAGCTTTGCATCGAGTACATTGGCCTTGTTGTCAAAAATGGCCTCCATCGCCCTCGCTTGATTTCGTGTAGGGGATATAACAACTTCAGTCCAACGGATAGAAGACGTAAAACGAAGGGAAGAGTGAGTTTAAGTATACAGTCAGCCAAGAAACGCAAGAGGGATCGCACCTAGCCTGGCCTGCTACGTATCGTTCTATTTAAAATGCCCGTATGGGTGGATCAATGGAATAGTGCTCCTCCCAGTTATAGCCGCTTGTGATCTGATTTCGTGCTTCGTTTCACGGATATTGGCCACATGGGACCACGTATATAGTTATTCTTCTCGGAGGGAAATTGCCATTTGCTGATTCACTTGATGCTTCAATTGAGTTTGATTCTCCATGTGAGATTTCAACCCCTTTTCTCGAGTTTAAAAGTCAAAACCTGAGAGCGATTGTGGTACAATACAAAATACTAAACATACAACACAGGAGAATCTCACGTATCCATCTCCTTGGGGTATAAATCCTAACCCTGTGATACAAATGCAATATTAGCGGAAGCCGCACGCATTTACTCGGGTATCTCACATCCATTGAATAGTACAATTCGTCTGATAGGGGCGATTGGCCGAATGTATAAAACCGCAGTATATCTCTTGCCCTCATCCAGGAGCAGAGACCACGATTTCTGGATTCACTTTACCGTCGCTCCCACTTGATATGTTCATCGAGTCCGTTGATGCAGAACCGTCGATGCCCAAAGTCGGAGGCTTCAGTTGCACCACTCCCAGACGGTGTACTTCCGGATCGCCGAGAGAGCTTTCATCCCTCTTCTGTTCCGCCTTATTTGACCGATTGCTTCCTGGACCCTGCGGAGAAAACATCGAACTCGTCGGCGTGGGTTGAGTATGGAACCGCCCCGACGAATCTTGACGATAATTCCTAGCAAGAAACTCGTCGTCTATCTGCTGTTCTCTTGGGTCAGGCTTAGCCTTCTTGCTAGAGTATGAACCGTCCGCGGCACAACCTGTTGAAGTTCAAGATCGATCCCTGTCAGCCTTCTTTTGCTACTCGTAAATCCACACACATTAGATAAAAACTGTTGGAATAATAGGACTTACAACACGAGCAACACATGAATAGGCCACTCAAATCAGCCATTGAGTCGTTGACATAGAGTTGTGAAGGAGACTATGACGGCAGCAGCGAAAGAAGTTGGAAAGAAGTGTATTTGCCAGGATCGAAGGCACGTCCTTGGTTTGTAATAAAGTGACGCCACTGCCAAACAATAGGCGGACCTTCGGCAGCGCCGCTTGACCACAACTAACCACCGACTGTCAACCCAAATCAATTTGAACCTGCTGTCAACATCAACGTAAAAGTTCACTTCCACGTTTATCTTATGAATGCTCTAGTCCCCAAGAACGTGCGTCTTGAGGAAGAGGTTCAGATTCTGCGCAAAGAGCGCGACAGAGTTAGACAAAACCCACTGACGCAGAAGCAGAAACCGTCAAATGGCGTTTTTCTTATCTTGAACTCGAGAATAAGTACGAAGAAGAACGAAGAAAGCATGTACTCGTACATCTTTCGAACAAGGATATCTCATTTATTGGCTCGCAGAATTCACAGACTACCGTGAGATTAGACACGACGGACACAGAGGTTGGACTGTTCGTTATCTCTATGGACTTGTCTCAACGATACGAATTCAGGCGAACGTCAAGAAGATAGACCTGAACAACGACAAAAGCAACCTAGTAAGCGCTTAACTCCTGGGTTGTGGATTCGGCATTTACTTTATTAATAACTTCAACCTGGGAAAGACGATATCATTGTGCGAGCACACCGCTTCAACTTGGGACTAACAAAGGTCTCAAGCATCGACTCATAGGTCCTGACAGATAGCTCTTCAGATTTCCCACCAGTTGCAGCCTCATCACGGCCGCACAGGACGAATAGAGCTGCCTCCCGCCTTCCTGTTACCATGGGCGAACGTCGGCAAAGTATTTCAGAGGCTAGCTCTGCAGGTAGCCGGCAAACCCCTTGAAAATAGACTTGACTGAAACGAGGGTAAAACATCTGGTATTTCTCTGTACCTATCTAATCAATTCACGTTCAGATGAAAATCAAGACTTCTCCGTCTTCTAAGCATAAGATCAAAAAGTTGGGGTCAGAAGATATTAAAATGATAAAAAAGGACGTTAAGTCGGAGGGAGGATGGACTCTGCCTTTCTTCTCAAGTCTCCAAATACCTCAACCTCTCTTCATCAGCCCAACGCCAATTCCAGTCGCCGTGTCGCGAAGGGCACTATCCAAGGTATTTGGACTTCCAGGCATGGGACTCATGCGGACCTCGAAGAACATGCGGTATCGATTCCTTATCCCAACATATGATGTGAATCCCGAGATGCTCCATTCTCCAGGAGCACCAGGACTACTCCTCAGCTGTCATGAAGAGATTTTCAGCAATGGACCATGGACGCTGTTCGGTAAAATCGAGGGACAGAAAAAGGCGTTAATGGAATATCGAGGCGAGTATATGTGCCATACTATCGGGAAAATGACGCATCAGGAGTTTGTGGCTCAGGAATTGTCTGTGAGTGCTATCTCTGCGGCTTTTAGTGGATGCTCAAGCTCAACGTGTATTTATTGTAGGTCAAGGAGGCATGGGGTAGGAAGATTGCCCAGTATAAGAAATGTCCCAAATACCGTGATCTTCGTGCGCCGGCGACTCTTCGCCTACAGCTGAAATGCGAGCCGACAACAGAACAGATCGCAGAAGAAGCCGACCTTATCAAGGCAAAAGGCTACACAAGCCTGCTAACGTGCGAGGATGTGATAGCCGCGTTCGAACGGGGCGACGAGGTGAGTGCTTATTGACTTGTAGGATGCTTGCGAGTCTGGAAAAAATTAAGCATCAGTCACTTACGATCTCATGTTTGTAGCAAATCAGCATTGTGAAGGTAGTCTGCGTGTCATATAACCATGAACGCGCACAGGATTTTGCAAATGGGCAAAAAAACTTGGGAACCCCTGAACAAAACTGAAGCTTCCAATGATGCAACTGCAAGAAAGAAGAGGAAGAATCCCTCGGAGCCGTGTACTGCCAGCAGTAAGAAAGCGCGAGTGGAGCTTCAGCGTAAAGAAAGTCCAGAATCCAATAGTGCTTCGGACTATGAGGAGGTACGGGGGTACAAGACGACGACGAGATGTGAGAAGTTTACTCTATTGCTGCTCTTCGTCGCTCATGATCGTCGGGTCTCAGACACGCACAAAATCGCTGTTCTCTGAACCACGCCCTCGGCGTGTGAGGCTGCGACTAGAAAGATTGATTGACCTGCTGCTTAGCTTGTATTTGGAATGCGTTCTGAGTCTTGAATCTTGAATTTAAGGTATACGATGGTAGATGTTCTTAAATGGTATAGTTTCAGAACTGAATGAACGGTGCAGTATCTCCATGCTTCTGATGGGCTGTTATTCAATCACAAGGACCAGGAAAGTAAATAAAAACTTGGACAATGGGAAGGGCCTGGTTCACCTTGGGCAAAGCTGGTGCCATCCAAATGCCATCAACGCGTGGTTGCACGCGGTGTGATCCTTTCACATGATATGTGACTGCTCGTGGAGAAACGTTTAAGTTCGGATTTCAGGCAAAATTGATGTTCTCCCTGAATTGTAACTCTACCTGTACGTTCACATACGGATACCATTTCCTCCTTATTTTCCTGGTTAAAGACTTGAATACATGGCACCACGATCTGCAAAGGCAAAAGCCAAGGCAAAGATTGAAGCTATCGCATCAGAAGAACCGGAAAGCGACATTGCGGAAGACGACAACGGCAGCGAAAGAGCTTACGGCACGTTAGAGAGCGTAAGCTCCGGAGATGAACGTGAAAATTCTCCAGGTGATTGTAAGTGGCTCACACTTCAAAGACCGTAGTGATGCCAATCGTTTCTTTGTGCTAGTGGGACATTCTCGGCCCAACAAACGAGCCAGGATCGCAGGTACATCCTCTTCGACGAAGAGAATAATTCAGAAGAAGAATAAGCCGGATATCATATCTAATCTCCCTCTTGATATACTGTACGAGGTGAGTAGTCTGTCGTACCACGCTACTGCACCGAAACCCAACCTGTGTTAGATTTTTGGAAAGATCCATGTAAAGGATCTCTTTATACTGTCAAGGACCACGAAGGCTTTCAGAGCGGAGCTTCTCTCAGACTCCAAGACAATGACCACAGTGTGGGAGAATGCTCTAGCTGAGTCTGGGACACCGGAATGTCCTGGTGACATGACAATCCGGAGCTGGGTGTCTCTGCTTTACAATCCTAACTGCCAGGTTTGTTATTGATATCTATGCTCTTGGTTGTTCGGCTGAGTACTTGATCCCCGATATGCAGACATGTGGAAAGAGAACCGACAAGGTCGATTTTCTCATTCGACGCCGCTTTTGCCCTCCTTGTAGAAAGCACAGGTAAGCGATATTTTTAGTAATAATTCTCCGACGCGATCATAAGTACTCTATATTGTAGCTTAGTGAGAGGACCTGTTTACATTCCAAACACTTACAGACTCCAATATGTTCCAAAATCCGTACTGGATCTTGTACCCTATACAACCCGAACACAAGGCAAGCGTGCTTCTCATTTTTTGGCTGTTGGAATGCCACTGACCATCGTATCTCAGTTACCTTGAGATTGTCACCAGACCCTGACAAGAGATCCCGTATGAGATACTTTCTGAAAGAGGACGTCTTTACCATGATGCCCAAGTTGGAAAAACTTGAGCACCTCGCTGAGAAGTCTTCTCAAGGCAAGGAGAATCTTATTGAATTCAAGAAAGAGCAAGCGGCCAGGTTACGATTGATGCATACCGTGAGATATATCAGGTCTTATCTGCTACATGCACTCATTTCGCTGCTTTTATAGAACTTTAGAACATATATGCAGTGGATTAAGCAATATAATCAGAATCAAAGTGGTGCAGGGAGGGCACTGATCAACCAACGTCGTGAAGCGTACGTAACCAGTAACTTACCTTTTCAGCTTAGAGACTGATGACTTCAATTCCCAGTATCGGCGAACGACTTTCTGAGCTGGGATACACCTCTGAAGATGTTCAGTCTTTACGGTCGACACCGGAGATGAATCAGAAAGCAGTATTGACCGATCGCAGTACGTGTTTAGGCAGAATCTACTTACTTTTTGCTTACGTCTGCTACACAACAGTCTGGCAACGGATCTGTCCGATCTTGGAAGCAAAAATCCAACGGCGTCGGTTGGATTAGGAGTATCCAACCTCTGAGCAGGATTAATACTCAAATAAACAACAAAGAAAGACGCAGCCTCAGGCTTGTAAGACGTTTACCAATATCTCCTTAATTCTGGCATGGAGCTCATATCTGTCTTGCATCTTCTAGATGGCCTTGTTCCCAGCCGTAGTCAATATTTTGGCCTGTTCATATTTGGTCCACGAACCACATCGTGTCAGTAGTGGGTAAAATTAAATAAATGTGACTATTCATTTGATATGTGATTATTCGCAATTGTGCGCGTGCGCGTGCTTACGTAGGAGGCACATCATGGGACTTAAACAGTTCTGAACATTGGCTGGACTGTCTCTGAACTTCTCTTTCTTGACTTTATTGTCGTTCCTTCACACTATGGCTGCACACATACTGATGTTACACTGTAACATATGATATGATAGAAAGTACATTTACAGTGTAGCATATCATATGGGTTCAGT
>JANCIO010000576.1:0-14214 GCA_027604855.1 Psilocybe subaeruginosa
GTGTGGCTGTTGAGAATTCAAGTACAAGTTTTTAATGTACAGGCACGGGGCCCATAACCTATTGACAATTTATGTTTTGAATACTTAATTTTATTGTGTAGACTTCGCAGCTACTTATATACATGTATCTACTGTAACTAGAATAATCTACCAGCGTCTAAATATTTCTATGTATGGTATAACCGAGGCCGAGATATTATTAGTAAGACAATTAATAAGATAAATCTACAAGACAAATGTGTGGAATGTCCGAGCACATTCCCAACAATCGCATTCCTGCTGAAGTAAGTAAGAACTACAAGGACAGGTGGATAATAGCTGTGATGCAATGGCAGATGGACCTGTTTTCGGCCGAATGACAATTTGGCAGTCTTCATTGTCACATATAATGACACCAAGACACTGCCGAGTTGATTTCTTCCCTTTTTTTCCAACTTGTTGCATGCTCATATCCAGAACGATCGCCACCACCTGGTTTGTTTGCCCAGTGAATAAGAAGGTTATCTGTTGCGGCCATATCTTCGAAGGTAAAATCACATTCAAACTCGCCATCCGGCCATCCATCCCAGGGTACTGTGTCTGGTACAGTTTCTTTAATTAAAGGTAATCCGGGAGTGACCTTTTTATCCTCAATAAATGGAACATATTGCCCATCAGAGCGCAATGTGTATAATATTTGAGTGCCAGTTGGGAGTTGTGGAAGTGGCGAGTCATTGGTTGTCTGTGCAGTCACATCTATATTAAGTGTGGGCGTGTCAACTGTTACAATAAACAAAAAAGAACAGGTAAATTTACCTCCATATCGCACTGAAGATGCTCCCATAGTGGGAATAACTGCACGTTTATATCCCTCAATATTTCCTATTGAGAATTTGCAATGTGAGACAAATTTGAGATAATTAATAAAGATAGGGCTACACACCATTGATGTCATAAATTGGGACAAGTCTAGAAATTGTACTGTTATGCTCTGTGGAGCCATCGTGCTCTCCAGCGTCAGCAAAGTATTTGTATATGTGATTTATCAGACCCTAATTAATTGCCAATTGAAAGGATATAAGGCTGGTATGTCATTCATGTTAATTTATGAACTTACAATGATCATCTTGTTGCGGTTTATATTTAAATATGAGGCCGTGACTGCCAAAGATTGGGAAGGGAGGGGGAAATCAGTGAACAGGATATTCTCTTCTCTTGTTCACATTGAGTATAAATATGTAGGGGCTTGAAACAATGAATTCAAAAGCAAAGGTAGCAACAGAGACCACAATCACAACTCAATTTACAATAGGAATCATCTCAACAAGAAAGATTGGCGGAGTTTACTCATCTAAAACTCAAATTTGAAGTAATATGGAAGGTTGAAACATAAGCAATGAAAATAATCATTTCAACGCAGACAATTCACGGTGATTACACATCTAAAACATCAATTTCGAGTCGGATAGCAAGTTGAAACTTAGTTGAAACTCAGTTGAAACATAAATATTAATATGCCAAGTGCATTTAATTTATTTTGATATGGCTTTGTGTAGGTAAGGAATACTGAGCACCGACCGAGTGCACTTGCGTGCATCTAAATATTGATTGCGTGGTACTTGCGCGTAGGTTGAGTGTGATTGTGCGCTGGTTGTGTGGTGGCTGTGTGTGGTTGCGTGGTGGCTGTGTATGGTTGCGTGGTGGCTGTGTGCAGGTTGCGTGCGGTTGAGTGTCAGTTGCGCATGGCTGAATGTGTGTTGAGTGTTGGCTGAGTGCATTTGTGTACAAGTTGCGTGTTCACGAGTGTATATTATTCAAACAGGGGGTGGTGGAGACGAGGTTGAGAGAAATAACAAGGCACAAAAATCTTCGGCAGTGAAGGCTATTACTGTTAAGACTTTTGCCAAGTATGGTGCCGGTGCACGGACTCCACAGCATTAAGTATTGTCTGTGGCTACGTCTTTAAATATAGGTGATCTACAGATCCTAATACAGTACAAAATTGATATCTACAAGTATAAATATATTCCTCTCTGTACTTGTTACATGCTTGTTGTTTAGGTTGTGCTCCGATGGTTGAGTACAGATGTCACATGATTACAATTGAGACTCATACTCAACTCATACAGTGTTGAGTCACTACAAAGTTACTGAGAAGATGCACAAACTGTAGTAGTAGCTGTTTTCCCTATGCAGAACTGTGCACATGGCAGCAATATTAAGTGCATTACAAGAAATTTTTATGAAGAGTAGGTGGGACACAGTAATTAAACGAGCCTCACATAGAACTACCTTCAACACGGAAAGGTGCCAGAAAACATGGACTCGATGCAAGTCCAAGTCAAGTCTCAGTATCAACAGTAAATGGATGGCAACATTAATATTATTCATAAAAATAATCTAACTATACACTCAAATGCATGTACTAAGTCCAGGTTGCGTGGCACGCAAATGCACGCAAGCACGCAACCTGCCACGCACATTTCCGTATGCCCCCACGTGACTGTGCTTGTCCGGGACTATAATTAGGTTTCGCGTCGCGTTTGAGCCGCGTCATTCAAGGTCATTCACGCATTATAACTTACAAGGAGGAGGCGGCGTTTATGAGCGCACTAAAAAATATTATGAAGTAAAGTAAACAGTCTCTAACGAACACATTTCTATTCGTCATTTTTCCAGTAATCTTATCTGCCCCCACACTGCAGCATCTATGTCGAACCCGTATTCAGGTATTCATCAATCAGAGGGATTCGGGAAACAGATGTCAAGGGTAATTTCTACCAATAAACTGCCGCTGCTGGAAAAATTTAGCAGCAGATAAACAGATCTTAAGCACCTCTGAATCTGGTAACGTTTATGTTGTACCACTGTAGCATACATTCCCATTGTCACGAATATTTGAGTCCATAGACGTTAGAGTATTTAAAACACCCAGAATATAATGCCAGACTCCATCGGACCCGCTACATTATGGCAACTGCTGGAGGAGGCGACCAAGGTATTCCTCTGTTGTTGATAAGTAACTTAGCGGGAAGCGTTTCAGCACAAGAGCGCAGCCACTCTGTGAAAGCGACTCTGATGTGAGGGCTCACTCAATGGGACGCGATTCAAGCCAGTAGGTACACAATATTCCACATCGGAACTTGGGAAACGAGATCATACTTATTGCATGCGACATGTAAGAAACACAGGATAGATCTAATTATCTATTAATTACCTTTTCCAAGGCCCTGTTATGTGTATCCCCATTCTTGTCGTCCAGAAGCTTCAGCCAGGATGACCAACTGACGAACACTCATTCTGAGCGTTTCCAGAAAGCCTTTCATCCACTATATATATTGCCACGCCAAGAGATGAGCAACGGAAGCCATTCATAACCATTACTGAGGAGCAGTAGTTGCAAATAAAATTGAGAAGCAGATGAGTATACCTCGGAATCATCAGCGATGGTCAACACAACATGCATACCCACAGCCGTTTGTCGCCACTTTGTTTATATTCGCCCTAAATCGGGTACCAGACTGCGTTGAATACAATGTCAATTATATCCTGTTCTTATAGTGGCAAAGCTGGGAGAACTGCTGACCTCCGTAGAATATATGGCATAAGAAACTAAGACAACCCCATTCGTCTTCAGAACTTGATATAATCCTTTTCTAAGTTGAATCTACCCGATTATAATATATATCTTCCATTAAACTTGATCTTCTATTTGTAATTTTACGTATGACTTCGGTTTTATCGCTAAGCCATTCTATAGGAAGACAGCTATCCAGACTTCGGTGATGATTGCAAAGAGGTTTGTCCCAACATAGGGCTTCCATTTTTCCAGTTAATAATATAAATGCAAGCTGTAGAGATTTCCCCCAGCGTACATAGAATCTTTGGGGAACCTATAGTTCGAGTGAGTAAACTAGTGCATAATGTTCAACTCTACTAAACATATGGGTATATCTCATTCTGCTATGAGATTAAAGTCCTTCCATTCTCTACCCTCTTAAGATATGATTTAACTGCAGCCTGGACAGATCTCCGTGGTTGCTCCAATGACAAATATCTGAGGTTGAGGTAGTCGTTATTGCACATGATTCTGGCTTGGCGTGCATAGGCAATCAACTTTTCTGAGTAACCTGATTTGTCAAGGAATAGTGGAAGCGTTGTAGTGGCCCAGTAATAGGCACTAAAAGTGGTGCCCCTATTAAATCCATACCATCGCATGGGATGAAATTCCGTGTCCACGAAGGCTCCCTTTCCCGTGTTGTCAACAAATCTTTGAAAGCGATGGTTGGTGTGATACATTTTGTATGCAGTGTTGATATATCGTCGGTACCAACGTGATTTCGCAGGGCTATGTATTTGAGCCCGATGATAATGACAAGATCGGCCGAACCTAGTTGTGTTGACAGTGTATGGGAATTCCCATGTTGATATGTAGCGCAGAGCAAACAATGCAGCACTGGTATAAACACTGGAAGTGTCGGCTGGTTGCTGGGTTGATATAACCCAACCTTGTAGAAATTTATGAAGGTGTTTACGAAGAATAGGATTGAAAAACGTGATGAAATGAAGACTTTCTCCTAAATGTGTCATATGGCTCAGTTTTCCCAAATTTTGCCCCTTAAAAATGAAGACAGGTTCAAAATAAGCCCATAGACCCTCGGCCATAACTGAAGCTAGAAGAAGGCAGATGTGAGAGTATTGAGGAAATGGACCAAGCTGAGCTTTGATGAGTTGTTCAAGTGCAACTAACTCGTCGGTGTAAAATTGAGAAACTGCCGAATCAGCCCAAATCTGGCGAGGTGGTCAGATTTTATTGTTTCACAGAAAAAGACACATACAGTGCTGAGGGAATCAAGGTAGCTGAAATATTGCATAAAAAAATCTTTATTATAATGACCTTTTACTCCGAGGATAGTATTGCAGCGACTGAGAGTTAGACAGAGAACATTCTGAAGGAGCTGTGGATTTGGTTTAGCAAGAGGGCAGTGATGGAAGAAATGTGTGAAGATAGGCCATTCTGTATGCACTGGGTCTATTTTTTATGCAATTAGAACACAGAAGTTCAACATATTAAAACATAGAGGGACATACCCGCCAATAGATGGTGAGACGAATTGGTTTGCAATGCAGAAAGCCCCATGATATGAGCAAGGCATAACTCGGTATAATATGTGTGCATTTTGAGACAGTCGAGAAAAAAATCTTTGGATCGTGACGGGTCGAGTAGATAATCTTTCAATGATGCATGGCGAATGGTTAACACCTCTGCATCATTAGGATAACAAGGATGGTTTTCAACTGAAATAAGAGAGCCGAGGTTCTGCATTAGAAGTTGAATATCTCCAGGAGCAAGCGAAAGGAAAGCTTCTATAAATGTCACTGAACAGTAAGAATAGTCCGGAGGACAAAGAACGACGAAGCCAATGATCTGCAATATAAGATCCACATTGTCAACCCCCATCAAGATGTGCCGGTACAGAGCATCGAGCTCTGCGAACGGATTATCACCCGCCTTTGGCAGTTGTATACCAAGAACGATTTCAAGTCGATGCGTTGGTCGATGACGCGGGGATGCGACATACTTCACCACAGTTGATGCATAGATAAACTGCCCGGAGGACTTTCGTACGAGTGTATCGAGTGAATCTAAAGTGGGCCAGCCAGGAGGGATGTGGGAGCGAAGGGGATGTTGAGTTTTGATCTCGTTAAATTTATCTGTGAGGAAATGTCGAATATCGTTTTCGGATTGATAGTCGTCATCCAATGCGATTCTTGCCAGCGTAGAGAATGGTTTTCTATCGAAAGATAAGGAGATATTGATCTGCGGGCGACTGGCTATGAGAATCTTCAGAGGTATGTCCCGACTATGCAGAAGGTCGAAGGAGGCATCGATAATTCTGGCTTGAACTTGTGGATTGTCGCATTCGTCAAGTCCATCGATAATGACGACGATGTGGTTGTTGGTTGAAAATCCGGAATGAATAAGTTCAAGGAGAGGCTCTCGGACGAGGGTCTTGAATTGTGCATCAAGCGATCGTGTGGTAATCAGGGGATCCTTCTCGAATGCCAGGCCTAGTCGTTCTCGGAACACATGGGGAAGCTTGACCGCGAGCTGATATGCTAGTGTGGTGACGAGCAGCTTGGCCGTTCCTCGTTGAGGATCATTTCGCCAGAAGAAGAAACTGGCGAGGACGAAGTTCTGGTCGTCCAGAATCTCGGCAATGGTCTGCGCAATCGCGGATTTCCCTGCGCCAGCTGCTCCGTACAGCCACATAATGAGAGCCTCTCGGGTGTCTTCGTTGAGTCCACTGATCCAGTTTGTAATCCTCTTGATAGTCGCAACTCGTGTGTTGGGATGACATTTTGGAGGATCGAATCGCTCGCCTGAGTCGTGAAATGCTCCATGAGCGACGTATTCCTGCAGCCGATCAAATCCGCCTATCGTCGATCCTTATCCACATCAAGTATCTCCTAATCCACAAGAGCGAATACCTACCTTTAGGACTTTGATATTGGTTAGTGGTCACGGTGTTGAATGTGCCTGTATCGATACTGAAGTTTCTCGCTCCGTGGAAGTACTGTGACATTATACGAAATCACAAGGTTCGACGAGGAGCAACAGCTGCTGTTGATGAGAAAATTGGGAAAGGGCAAAGATTGATAGGCGGCGTTATATTGGCGTCTAAATTTAGCTAGCACCGCCTTGCAAGTTCAAGGTCGTTTAATATTGGTGAGAAAACACTGGTTCTCATTGTAAAATAGACTGACAGAACCTTGTTCTCGGCAGCGAAGACGTAGCATAGCCCCTGTACTTGCATTTGATGAAATCATTCATTGATGGTGAGCACGGGCTCGTTGGGTTGTGAAATGGACTTCGTGCACTTGATTTTGTCGCTGAAGCGTTGAAGGTAGAACGACACTTGGTCTAGTAACAGTGAGTAAAAAATTCTCTTTAAAATACCCAATCCATTATTTCACAACCTTCTACTAGTATGGATATTGCCTGAGCAGGATTATGTAGATATTTAAATTCCAGCACTTAATGTAACGTCTTGAAGACGGATCAGACTTTACACCCGCTCATCCCAGTGATACCTACAATCAAAGATCTACTGTAAACCTCACAGTGGATGTTCAAGAACAGGGGGGAAATTTTTCATGAGTACAAGTGAAACTATGACAGACGTATACTACAGCTCACCGCAGCATCCAGAGAGTATAATAGTATAGGCAAGTACGTAAACCCACTAGCGGTGACACGCTGATACAGTGATGCTGAACGTCATAAGCGATGACCCATGAGAGATGATACTGCCGCTGCATGGACCATCATAGGTCGGAGGGAGGGGAGAAAAGCCGAACCGATAGCACTATTTGCTGTTGGTTGGGGTGGATTGGGCCGGAGACAAAGCACATCCACCAGTAGTGTGTGTATTTGGTGCTGCTGGACCATCGAAAGATTGGGTAGGTGAGCGGAGGAAGGTGGAGGGACGGCGCAGGTGGAACATAGGTGGATCCGATGTCCGAACACGAAGAAGATGCCCAGTAGCGCAGCGGCATACACACGCTGTGGTCGGTCATCGAGGCGGAAGGGGAGCACAACTGATGGGCGTGCTCGAGAATTGTGTCGTGGCTTTTCTGCAAGATTGCAAGGCGTAAGCACAAATCTAATTTCGAGTAAGGCGGACAAAAATGGAACGGCACATACCTTGTCCCATGCGAACTCCTTTTATCTGGGAGAATCTTCGACATGTAATCCAGCAACAACTCGCAATGCCTTCGCATACCAGATGATCACCCTCTCCCCCGCGCTCTCTGCAACCTCAACTCACGTATCCAGCGTATCCTCTATCTCCATGGTATTAGAGGGCGGGGAGGGAAGGATGAAGGCAAACGTGGGCCATGAACCAGGTCGATGGTGGGGTTGGGAAACGCAGAGATAGAGGTAGGAAAGCAGATTGACGTGCAGCCCTGTGATGGTTGTTTCAGAGTTGTAGTTTATTATGATGGTCCGACGACCATTTTGTCCGTGATGCTAATACAGTTAGAGGTGGAGGAGGTACTAATACATAATTTGGGCGGAGTGAGATCGACACATTGAGAACGCAGTAGCACTTGTGACAGCAGCGGGTCGTCTGCCTTCTCCTTCGCCTTGAACTCAAATTTCTCCGCGGCACCACCCGCCATGTCCTCGGTGCCCACATCTGCGCTCCCGCTCTCATACCTCGCAAAGACATCATCCCAGTCATCCGGCCTTCCATGTTCATCCGCCATCGCCTCCTCGATCGTCAGGATTGAGTACGAGAACCGCTTGATGCTCGCGTTGTCCCGATCCTTCTGCCCTACGCCATCTTCCTCTGCGTCATCGTGTACACCATCCGCTGACCGCCAGACTTGCACCTCTAGGAACACATCTATCAGCAGTGCCCCCATCCGCCCCTTGTTCGAGCACCAGCTCTCCCTCCATGCGTGTCTCTCCTTCTTCGCGCGCTCTCCTTGTCTGCATCATCTCCACCCGCATTTATTTCCTTCTCCCGTCCCTCCCACTCCCTGCGCCCATCTCTCTTACTGTCTCCAGCCCCTGCCAATTTCACTTCACACCCGCTCTCTTGCCCGAATGTGCCGAGTTACCCAAATACGCAGACGAAGAAGATACCTGCGACGTATGCGAATTCGTCGACGTCATCGACAGTGGCCTTAAACTCGAGCCGGAAGACAGCACCAAGCTGGGTCTACATGTCGCGTAGAACGCGAATTAGACAGGGGGTTCCTTGTCGGCGGTTGTGTCGGCATTGGCGTTGGGGTTATTCAGGTTGACATTGGAGGTGGAGGTGATAATAGGGGATGGAGCCAGCATAGGGACCAAAGGTCCAACCGACGATACCCTGGACCCAACACGCATAGATGGGTGGGTGGCGATTTTATGGTCCCAATATAGGAACTCGCCAATCCGTCGACGGTATGACAGACCTGTCAAACTGTCATACCTCGACGGGACCCCCAGCTCATGGAGAAGACGGCAACCGCTACGTAGAAGGAGGCCCGAGTCCGAGAAACATGCCGCTGTTTTTATTCGCATTGTTGGCGTTGAAGTAGGAGTTGGAGCGGGTCCCGGTAAGTAGAAAGGATGTAAACCCGGTGTTGTGGTGCTGGTGTGCTGCTAGCTAGCTCAACCAACGATTCTCGAGCAGAAATATACAGATAAGGGTATGGGCGAAGGAGGATATATCTAGAAAATCAGAGCCGCTGCGACCATTGGGGGTACATGACAACAACGTGGGGCAGAGTCGGTATCGTGCTAGATCATCGCACCAGATAGTCGAGACACGGGGCTCACTATCGACGATCACGACAACCAGAGGATAGACGTTGTCGGTGTTTAGTGCGTGTCTGTGTCGTATCAGACAGTGGCAACAATAATTTAAAAAATAAAAACGCACCGTTGCGTTTACCCCCCTCACAAATTCCAATCTGTTTTCATCTCATCTCCTCCTGTCCCGAGTCACGAAGCACACACCGAGTCCTGTGGAAGGTTTGTATATTAAACGGTCATATCAAGGTGAGATGCGCACCTTTTGTCTTGACCCGACACTTCCATAATGGAGGAAGTGTGTCATACGGAGAGTGAGTTAGACAGGAACGCGACATGACGCGGTTGGCCTGTATGTAAAGCTGTATATAGCCTATCAGATAGCTATCGTACAGAATTTGAAAGGAAATACGCACCACGAAGCTCTGTTGACGGTGCTACTCTGGAAAATTTGGTGAGACCCAGCGTACACGAGTTCGAAACCCCATATATGCTAATCATGACGTCCCTATAGGAGCCATAAGCACGGGAGAAGGTTTGGTCGATCATAGCAGATCATAGCGCACCAAATCAGCGGAATCAGAGCAGATTTAAAGTCAGTCAGGGGCGTTCCGCATCGGGACTTTCAACAACAATAGTCTTTCAGATTATAAACATTCTCAGATAGCACGTCTGGTTACTTAGTTTATAGCCAGAAAGATTTAAAATCCTGGTAGGAACTCGGCAAGAAATTTTCAGAGAAGAGCTTCTGATAACCTCACCCGACCCCTCCATTAATTTAATGGCTCAAGAAATACAAGACAATTCTATTCACCTTCATATCGACCCTCAAGGTATGTCCATACCTTCTTAGAACGTACTCACGCCCTCAAAACATGATAAATGGTACCGAAGGCATCACATATCTGTACGAAACCTGCATCTCACCTACCAAATCGTCAACTTCAATGATAATAAACCCATGTTAACCGCGTCATCATGATATCCCCGGACACAATAATAATGTCTTGAAAAATCACTGTACCAACAATCCTAGAAGAAAAAGACTAGGGTGATCAGTGAGTTTAGATTGTGTCAGAGAAAGGGAAAGACGCTTCGAGCCTGTATAAGAGCGCGGGGGATTGGAATCATGAGCCTTGTGCTGTCATTTAGTGAATGGTTCCGAAGCTGCATGGGTAGGTCGAGGATGTTAGTATCCAATTACGATGGCCTCCGAACAAGACGAGGGATGTTGAATATCAGCGTGAATATGAACATTGTAAAGAAAAGTGGGGGCAAGAGAAGGCAGATGATGGAGAAGAAGAAATAGAAAGGATAGAAAGAAAGGCGACGCACTATTCGACCATAGGTGAGTATCGTGTATATATTAGATGGCTGTTCAACGAGCTCATGATAAGTTTCATGCAAATGCAAACATCAAAAAAAAAAAAGGAAAGTGACTTACGTTCATGGCTTATCTCGTTCTCTTTCTCGTTCTCGTTCTTCCGGTCAACGCATATCACGAAGCCTCCTTTGCTTCTCCGCTTCTGCCGCATCATCTCGAGCTCGAGCTTGAGCGCAGATGCCTGACGCTGCAGCTGCATACCCCATTGAACGTACGCGCTGCAGTCCGACGCTACGCGCGTGCGCACAGGCGGCTGCTGCTCCGCGACGATCTTCGCATAAATCGTCTCCAACATCGAATCATCCTCAAGCCCATCGAGCATGTATGAGTCCATATCAACGTCCATATCTATACTCCAGAGCGAGCGCGCATGCACCGACGGCAGGATGACATCCGAAAGCGTCAACGGTTTCGAATACGCAGCAGCATCCCTGGGCTTCGATAAGGAGGAAAACGATGATTCAGAGAGCGGAAGCCCGCCAAACCTGAACGGCGTATTCAGCTCACCTTCCGACGTGTCTGATGTGCGGGATGAAGTCGACGACGCAAGTTTCCGCTTAACAACGGGCGAAAGACCGTCGCTGCTACTCATGATCTCAGCGGCTTGAAGTAACGATGGTGCCTTGGCGTCGGCGATTCTAGAAGCTGAAGCGGAGAACATATCGAAGTGCGATTTCGTGTCTTGAGAGTGTACATCCTCATCGACGATGCCGACGCGGCCCTGGGTGTTCGTATTCATGATGTTCGTGTTCGTGTTGAGGCTGAGAATACTCTCCACACTCGCCACCCACCACGTCGAGACACACAGGCAACGCCGGTACAGGCCGCACCCCCATCCCCAAAACCACCCCAAAGTCATACCGCAAATCAACCTTCGCAGGCGTCCTAAACGCATTCTCCAATTGCTCTACAGAACTTCTCCGGTCCGACCCGCCCGACTCGTTCAGCTGCGTGAGCTCGCCTGTGAAGTAGGGGGGTTTCTTCGTGCCGTCGTCCTCTGAATCGGAGGAGGAAGGGTGGATGTCGATGTCAACGTCGAAGTGGTTGTTCGCGTCAACGAGTTCGGCGCGGAATACGAGCAGGGAGGGAAGTGCCAGCCGCGACCGCGTGGCTTCCATGACCGTCCCGATCTCCATGTCCATGTCCGGGTCGTTGTCAACATAACTCTCATCCCCCCTCCCTCTCCTTATCCGCGCCCTCCTCCTCATCCGCATTCACTCCCGCAGCAGCCAAAATACACCTCAGCGCATCCAGCGCATCCGAGTCCTCATCGTGATTCATGGACACGTCCGACCCGCTCATCATGCCCGAGGGCCCGAGCATGCGGCATGTCGTGCGGAAGATCGGGATGTTGTACTCCATTTGCGTTTGCTGCTCCTGGTCTCGGTCTTGGTCTCTTCGTTGTGAGCGGCTGCATGAGAACGCTCCTCGTTGTTGGTGTGGGCGTTGGCGCAGGAAAGGCTGTTCTTGATCTGGCTCCCATAGCTGCTCTGTCCACCTTTGCTCAACCTACTAGCACGGCTCGTACTCAAAGTTTACGTGCGCGTTTTTGGGGGACGCAGACGCGGACGGCCTGCGAAGCGTCTCATATTCCTGTGTGCGCCAGAACACAGGCGTCAACGGCCCCACGAACTCATCCGACGCGCGCATACGCCCCCTCCGCGCGCGATTGCGAATCCGAACCGGAGGTCAGCGATGACGGTGCGGGCAGATGCAGAAGCCCGTTGACAACGTCGATCTTCGCCTCCGGGGATGCATTCTGATGCTCCAGCTTCGTTCTCACACCCACCATCAACCGTGCAGGGCACAGTGACTGCAACACGACCTCCGGCTCAGGCTCCAGCGCAGGTGTCATCGTCCTCTTATGGCCGCGTCTGAAAATGCCCGTCCTCACTGAGGGCGGCGTCGGTATGAGGGAAGCAGCAGCAGTGTTCTTGATGCGGAGCAAAGATGAGGGGGAGGAGATATGCACGGGCTTTTCCTTGACGGGAAAGACCCCTTTAAGGAGTATGGCCCACGGCGCGATCTGCCTTGCAATGAGAGATGCGTTGGCTTGGTTCCCTATGGCTGCTGTCGTTGCTTTCATAGAGAATGCGGATGTCGGTATCCTTACTGATGGCGCAGGTGGCGTGACTGTGGTAGGAGCATGGACGATGTCGTTGGCAGATTTAGCCAAATATCCACGCGACTGCATATAGAGGTCTCGTAGCCGCAGAGTTCTTGACGACGCTCTTTGCACTGAGCAGGCTCTTCACCGTCGACTTGCTCTTCGTCGTCGTAGCCGTTGGGCTCCCGTTATCAAGTAATCTAGCTTTCTCGAGCATCGACACAGGTGTGGGCCAAGGGAATATGGACGCGAACAGACGCAGGGGCATCATATCAGGCGTGCTTGGCGTGGCCTGTAGATCGAGGTTATTGATGAGCATCGCGGATCGTTTTATTGAGGCATCGAGAATGGCCAGAGCGTCTGTTTCAAGAATTAAATAAATAAATGCGCGAGAATAATTGAACACGAACCTTGCCCAGCATCTGCTCCGAGAGCGGGAGTGCACGGGCTTTCTTGACCGGCGTTGCATCCATCTCTGCCGTTTCCTTTTCCTTGAACCCAAACCCCTCCTTGGCATTACATACCCACCATATCCTCGGAGCCCACATCCCCCTTCGCGCTCCTGCTCACATACCCCGCAATGACATCATCCCAGTCATCCGGCCTTTTATGCCCATTAGCCGTCGTCTCCTCGATCATCAGGATTGGGTACGAGAACCACGAGAACCGGCCATCCTTGGCCTCCTTGGCCTCCTTACACTTCTTCTCCTCCTTAGACACACCCCTATATCGCCTCCATCCCCAGGAGCAGGAGCGCGCATACCCTTCAACTGCGCCCAACTTCCCATCCTAGTTAATGACCGCACACTCTTGATCGCGCTGCGCACAATCGATCCCTGCCCCTGTCCCTGTGCGTTGACATTTTCGCCACTACCAAAGACCCCAGTCAAGTTCAGCATGCCTGACCTCGAACGCGTTCCATTATAGGAGTAAGCGGAAATCATGGTCGCCACCGAGCCCGCGCGTTCCCGTTGCAAAGCCGCCAACCTCGCCCAGCCTCCATATTTTCCTAATCATCCTCGGTGGCCATGGGCGCGATCTTGGATGGTGCGGTGGGCCGCATGGCCGTGGCCGTGGCGATGACGCTAGAGCTAGAAATAGGTAGGTGTACATTCGAGTGGGCGGTGGAGGGAAATGCGGAACAGGAAGTGAATGCGGAGGCGGGTGTGGTGGACATGGGCGCATGTGGGATTGCGAGCCTTGGGCTTGGGCTTGAGTTTTGGGGAAGAATGGGTCTGGAGCTGTGAAGAATGGAGTATATGTGAGCACGCATACACGATGACCGAGAGGACACGAATAAGACGACAACAGGGAAAAGACATGAATAAAAAAGATCAAGAAAACGGTGAAAGCGACTTACATTTATGACTTATCTTGTTATCCTTCTTCCCCCTCCCAATCTTCGTCCACCACTTCTCCTTCTCCTTCTCCTCC
>JANCIO010000577.1:0-14210 GCA_027604855.1 Psilocybe subaeruginosa
CGGAATCTCACCGGAAAATTTCAGCAGTCCTAGACCAGAAAAATTGTCATTCTGAATATAGAAAGTCCGACGGAGTCTGACCGGAGTCCGACCAAAAAATGGGGGGCTGTGTAAAGACCTCCCGACTTACTGACCTTGCTTGTGTGTGTTCATTGTACCCTTTCATTACGCACATGTCTACCTTATTGTCAATAGCCTTGCATTCACCCTCAGTCATGTGTGTCCAAATGTTCTTTATCGCCGCTGTCCAATACCTGAACCAACCAAATGTGTCGGCGGACGCTTTTTCAATCCCCATGATATTGGCAATTTCTGCCCAAACCATCGCCTGATGATTATGCCAGAGGATGTCAGGTCTCTTTGGTCGAAAGTGGTTGGACTTGCGAGCAATTCCTCTGTCTGCCCTCCAATTATTCAAGCACCAGGTGATGACTGCCTGAACCATATTCAGAAAGATGCGGAATGAGTTTATATATCCATACCTGTGTCCAACAGTGACTCTCAAGGTCATCCGTTGCCCTTTTTCCCTGGCTGTCCCAGTAATTAAATATTGCCACCAATATGTGATTTGTCAAGATGGAGAGACGTTCTTTGACTGTCCGGGCATTTACAAAGGATTCTTTGAAAGGTAGAATTTGTTGGAGTTCTTCTGAATTGAACATCTTTGGTCTGCGTTTTTTGCTTTGCAATGTGATTGCGGTAGCCATGTCTTTTGTGAAATATGATTGGAAATGGAAGAATGGAAAATAAAACGGTGATGGGGGTGGTCATGAATTAAGAAGCATTGGCACGGTGAGATCTTTGCCTGCACGCCTCATGGAACCCTCATGTGCATTATTTTGTACTCAGCTACATGCTAAAGCGATGTATATATGACTCTCATCTTTGCACCATGAACTCTTCAAGCGGCCCAGCGAATAAAAGGCAAAGAAAGTCAAAACATCTGGTTCAAGGAAGTGTTGAAGCCTCTCAGGCCGTTACCCATCTCTCCGATGTCTTCAGTGGTCCCAGATCCCAAAGAAGAATTTTTGTCCCTCTAGTTTCCACCATAACAGAGAATAGTATGTCAAATGACCTGGCAGATCTCAGGGATCAATCAGTGAATCAAAATATATACACTGACGGTGGAAGCATTCCCGACCTTTTGAATATGCCCCGCCGCAGAAAAATGAAGGTAACTGATTATCAAATTGGTTAGATAAAGGCTGATACAGTGCTTTCTCAGACCCAAAAAGAATACATGAGAGAATGGGTCGACAGAATAGAAGACTTACTGCAAGCATCACTGGTGCGAGAATCTTGGCCGGCGGACAAGCAACATTGCTGATCCTGTTCAGCTGGCTTCTGGGCGATATGGAGATTTATTGATTGTACACTTTCAGAACCTGTCTGTCGCAAATGCATGAGACATTCCCACCAGTCTGCTCCTTTTCATAGAATTGAATGCTGGGCGGAAACCCACTTCCGCAGAGCTGAGTTATGGGAAGTTGGCTGCTACGTGTTGGTTCCACACCATTCTGGCCTAGCGATATGCGACTCCCTCCAATTTCAAATCAATCGCTTGGAATCGTTACAGCGACATCCAGACAGACGGGAACAGGAAAAACTAAATACGATGCAGGCTGCAACCGAATCGGGGCTGACTAGACAAAAACGTTCCGCCGATATGTCGGCCTCCCACCTATTCAACCATGATAATTCAAATCCTACAGGGGCAACAGACTGGGGTTCGGATCAACGCGGCAATGAAAAAGCTTTTCTTTTTCTGAATCAGTGCTACAAAAGTTTTCACAAAGACAGTCAGGATTATGTCAAAGAACATACGGCCGACGATTTGGACGGCGACAATCCCAAGGCTGATGTTGAAGATTTTGGCCCTTATTTAGAAACAGACATGGATGAAGGTAATTTGGCCGAAGAAGAGTCAGTCAGTGGGGCCGATAACGCTCAGCATCAAAATGAATTCAACAATCCCTGGGTACAGCCAAATGTCCCATCAGCCGATGGTTTAAACAACACATATGTAAGAATTCTTCACACTAATGGTATTCATTACATGGCCATGGTAACTTGTCATTGCCGAGGTGAACACTTGGTCCCATTGGATTTGGTTTCTTGCCATCTTCTCCCAGCCAGCTTTACAAGGATACGGACTCTCTTCTCTGTACAGCTAATGGATCAATTTCGCCTATTCAATCTGGAGCTGAAAGCATCGGCCTACCAATTCTACGTTCTTATCCGAAGAATGACAATGCTGATCAGGTGGGCTGACATTGTGAATTTATATCATGAATTCTGCCGAATGTCACGTCTTTGGTGATGGCTAAAAAAATTACAATGGGCCGGCTATGGACACAAACAAGAAGATCCTCGCAACCCACCAGCTGGCTCATTATCTCTGTATTGCCCGACCTGCCCTCAACCTGGTATAAACTTGCCCGATGATTGGAAGAACGATCCCAATCAGTTAGTGTAGTTCACAAATATAGGAATTCAGATATAACCATATTTTAGTACAGATCTGTATACAAACGTATTTTTGTCACCGATGGCAATTTCAAAGCCGACCATGTTCGGCAAAAATGTAATGACGATGTCTGGTTGATCGATGGGGCCGGCATGGCCCCCAACTGTGATCATTATCAAGCTTTCTTAGAATCTGCCGTCGACCGATTAACAGTATGTCGGTTTCGGGGCCGATATTTGGCCGAGACAATGTGACTGACCGATACCCTGCAGAAAGCACCTTGTGAAAATACATTCAAAGCCATTATGAACGCATTACTGTCGACAAAAGCATGTGACAGGACAGGCAAGGTGGCCTTTGCATGTGCTTGTCATGGGTGCTTTGCACCCAATACATTGGCTGACCTGTTCAGGGGGGAGCAGCAAAAGAATATTGATTATGCGTTACTGCAGGCTATCAAGTCAACTCATGTTGAACCTGAACAAGGGTTACTTCTCATATACGACATCGTCTGCACATGGATTGTGTATCTTTTTGACCGAATCGGTCATATGATCCCAGCTGGCCTAATTATTGACCAGGCTATTGACTTATTCCATGTTCATGGCCACAAGGATGTTTGTTTCTTTCGCTATGCAACAACTTTTGTTCCTGGTGCTGCAATAGTTGCAGGCCAAATTCTTGAATCACTGTGGTCAAACCTAAACGCAATTTCATCTTCGGTCCGGACAGCAAGTCTGGCGCACAGGGAAGAAGTACTCAATGACCACACTGCGGATTCCAACTACAAAAAAATGCTCGGAATTACGCAAGTTCTTTGCATCAGATATGCAGATGCAATTATTATGGTCGGCCAGGCCAACTCTTATTTCATAGAACTATCTGGAAACATTGATCTGTCAATACTTAATGAATGGGAAGACGAAATTCAAAGTGTCGAAGCAATGCGCCCTGTCAACATTAAGCGCATGGATATCTATGGTGCCCGAATGCCGCATTTGTTGACCGATGAGCCGGTCACCGACACCGGCACCGACACCGACACTGATTGTCCACTGAATACCTGGCTACGATTTACTTTACAAGTTGAAGAAAAACAGTGTGTTGTATGTAAAATGGCATTGATACCCGACACTGATTTTTGAATTAGATTAGAATTACAAGACAAAGTTCGTCGGCTTGGGACAGCACCACTGGAACAAGACCGTCAGGTAGTCAGTCAACTGCGCCAAGTACTTACCTCAATGTTTGGGCAGATTAAACAGTTGCAGCAAGCGGCCAAAGTGCCCAATATTGCGCGTAGCTTTGACCTGGTAAATTTCCAAGATGAGGCCGAATTCGACGATGACGATCAAGATGGCCGACACGGGCCCGATGCAAGTGAGCGGCCTACTGCAGACAGCCGTACAGAATCGACTTCAACTACCATATTTCCCGAACGGCAAACACTGTCTCTTCCTTCCAATTTCAATGTTCCCCAAAGGTTCGCCAGTGCAGAACTAGAATTAAGGAAAAATCAAGCTCGAAACAATATCAGGCGTATTCGGGATATCATGGCCGACATCTCATTTCTATATCGCTACGTTGTCCGCACTGGAAACCGTACAAGCATTTGGAATGATGGTCAGAAAAAAGTGAAATCACTGAATTATGCTAAAATCCTACATGCTCATATATACTCGGCATGTCGGTCCTGACTCATCGCCCTTAAATGCGAACATGAGTTCCTCAACATATTTCGGGAGCTCACACGTAACGATCTGAAGCCAAGCACCGCTATTTGGAAACCCAATGTGCCCGGTTCATCCAAAATTGAATTGCCATGGATATGGATGACTGGTCGTTGGCATTTGCTAAATAACAGTGGGGCCGCTGCCGATACCGATCGTTTGAATGGGCCCGACGCTCAACAATGATTTCAAAATGAATTTAAATTGAATGTTCGTTTCTGCAATATACCGATAATGACAAACTTTTTTTACAGTCAACCACGTCCACTGGCTGCATGCTCAGGCACAAAAAAATAGGTGGAATGAAGAAATTGTCTTAGTCGAGTATGAAATGTTATGGACTGTCCAATATTTCATTCATCACCGAGAAGAGTGGGCAAAAGTATCGGACATGGCAAATATCAATTCGGGCCTGAAAGCCTACACTTTTTGGCAAAGTCGAATGTGGCACAAGTATGCGGTCGGTGCTGATCTTGCGTTTAAAAATAGTTGCAAATGTTATGTGTCTCCATTCATTTGATTATGTAATTTTATATTGTGATCGATTATCTATTCACACTCATCTTGAACTCAATCGATCATGTCCAACCAAGAATTTGTAGTGTTCAACCCACTTACTACTTTGACTGGCGCTCACTATTCAATCCACGCCAACATACAAGAACTGGTATATTATGCTGAGTCAAGATTTCGGGCAGCACTTCTTGTCATCGCCGTGTCCCCTATTGACCAACAGGAGTGGAAACAACACTTCCTGTGCACTGAGGTCGTATGTAATGAATTTAACTTGTGGTATTTATTTTCACCTGACATCGATATAGGAATTGGTCTTGTCTTTTATTGGCCGGGCATCGGCACTCGGCCTTTCGGTCACGATTCCCATTATTGTTCAGTCGTTAGCGGCTTCGCTAGTTCACATTCCGTATGAACATTATCCAGTCAAATTCTCCGACAATTTCCAAGTTTTATTGGATGCCGGTGTAGATAAAGACAGTCCAGTTTGCCTAGTCGACAATTACTTGAATGATTGGTGGCATAGCAACGATGAAGTATCAATGAAATATGCACTGAATAGCTTTATAATCAAAGATGCCCTTTGAACTCACGCAACATATCGACTGCGAGACATCGTGACCGAGACGCTGGGGCCGCACCCGCCTACATTGGTGCCATTGCCATCTTGCAACTGCTGCAAAAGTTATCTTAATCTAGCACTAGAATTGTGCGAAGATCTTATGGCCGTTTTGAACGCAGCGCAGGCTGCTCATGTACATGCCAATGCCGATAGCGATTTGAACATGAGGTGGGCAGCCAGTTTCCATCAAGTACATGAAGCGGTTGTCTTGAAAGAACAACAAACGGGCGATCCTGTGCAGGGTGATGAAGATTCCGCCACGCGATCGGCAACGGGCCCGTACTGGCGAGCGACCACTAAGTTATATCCTGACACCATTGACAACATTTTGATTATGCGTCGGTCGAGGCGGATGGCGATGAATGCGGCTGAACAATTTTCTGATCTTTTATCCCTTCCGATATCTTCTCAAAAATGGACGTGGGGAGCAGAACTTACCCCGAGTGACCTGAAGGCTCTCGCAGAAGACCCCAATATTCGGGAAATTCCTCACTCTGGCTACTCACAATCGCTACCCGATGGTCGTCGCCGTCGACAAGACTCTTCAACCAATCATGTATCTTCTGCGGAATCAGTTGCAGTGTCGGTCATCGGAGCCAACTCGCCAAACAGCGTCCACACCCGTTCTATTCCCGACTGCCTTGATCCACTACCCAACGTAAGAACAACTACTTGGAGCTCAGCAGAAACTGTTTCCCCGCATGAAAATCTTGCCAATTCGTCATCTGCATCCATCAACACTTCAGTGTCGGGACCGGTTGCCCCACTCACTTTGGTGCCAATTGCAGAAATGTCGGCGCCGAATTTAACATTCGTGAGCACGGCCGCAGATGCTGCCGCAATGTGGAACCTATCCTCTGTCTCCAGTGATGACGCTGTTGAACCTCATGCTGAGGGTCAGACAACTGTTGCTGACACAACCCGATACCTAGCTGCCCAGGCCACTGCACTCTGGTTAGAGGAATCATCCAATGATGAATCTGACAACAAAGAAGCTACACACCCACATTCAACTGATGCTAATACTTTAGCTGCTACATGGGCAATCTCTTCTGATGATGATCTTGCTTTGGATGGACCCAACTCCTCCATAAATGCACCAGCTATGGCCGATGTTTCTCTTGCAAGGCCTGCAAAGCCAGGGAATGAACATTTAGTTGGGGTTGCCGAAGCGGCCAGTGTGTGGTCGGATTCTATGGACAGTGATGAGGATGATATACCACTCCTGAGCACTTATTCACGGTGTACCAGTATTCGTTCCAATTCTTTCACGTCTCCTGTCAGCGCAGCTGATGTTGCCGGTGCTTGGTATTCTTCTTCTGATGATGAATCTACTAATTGCTTAACAGCCCCGTCAGCTGATTGACGCGGCTCCCGTGTTAAATCTTTGACTAGCGCAGTTCAGGCAGATACTGGAGTACACTCTGTGACCCCCACCAGAATTACTCTCCCTTGTCGTCCTTTTTCACCTTCTTTTTTTGATTTTGTTGATCACACCTGGCTGCAAGTTGACGAAGATGACAGGGATCCCAACAGCGAAGGACAGTCTGCAGTTGATGACAAAGACGATGACATGCTTTTGTAAATATTTTCATACCTGACATTATACGAGGCCTACTGTATCTACACGACCGGTCTGCCTACCAATTTAAAGCTTATATGTAGCTCATCAGAAATTTTATTGGCCTACTTCACTGCACAGCACATATATACTGAATATATTCTCAGCTCAACAGACCATTGTGGTCAACACATGGTTGATTCCCTATGGGGCCGATATCATCGTTTGACCGGCCGCTCCCCGAGTTGGGTAACAAAGTCTTACATATAGAAATAGATGACATCAATTTCGAGAAGTCATTAATGTCGTTGACTTATGTTCGAACAACGTGGTGCAATTCGCTATTTAGGCCAACAATTATCGTGGCCGACCGCAAATTTGTTCGGCCGCAACCCGCTTCCGTTTAGAACAATTTCTCTGTTCAATGACTTGTGTGTGCTATATGTAGTTATTTTTCAATACACATTTTTACTAAACGTGGTAACGGGGTGTGTAATATCGGGCCCGAGCTGTATTAAAGTAGAAGGTCGACCAGCAGATAGACATCGGGGCCGATCTCGGAATTTTAGTAGCAGCTTGAGCTCAATAATAATGTAGTAACATACGCAAATTCTACGAAATACTTTTAAAAAGTGGCATATGTTGCTTCTCATGATAGCTAACGTAGCACAATGCAATACATATTTTATGTCGGCAATTGACCGAGATAGACGGGGCCGACCTGACAACTTTAATGGTCGTAGCCCGAGATGGGTAGCAGCATGCTTATATGTATACATTCGTAGCACTGAATCAGCTGCTATATTGTATGGTCTATTACTCTATTAGGTATAAATGCTTTCCATAGAATTCATTGGCATCGAGTGACTTGTATACATTGTAAGCGTTCTATGGACTGAGTCACTCGCTACAATGTAACTTCCCTATGTGGATCTCGTGTTCGACAGACCATGGCAATGGTTTTACTAGACAAACTTCAATCATGGGGACTAGAAAGAGAAATCAAAGACATGTTGTGGAAACATCGGCACGAATCACCCACAGTGCGAAAACCATTTCACCTCCCACCTCAACTCCCTCAAGATCTCCCCTTCCTTTGCCAACACCTCAACGATCTCCAAAAACAACAAATCATCAACAAAGCTCGTCCACTGCTTCGTCTTCTACAACGAATCATTCAACGAGCACAACATCAGTCACATGCTCTCAATGCGGCAAACCTGGACATATTTGCCCAAGATGCCCCAAATTCAAATGCATCTACTGCCACCGATACGCACCCAGGCATTCCTTCCGAGACTGCAGCTATAACCCAGAAAATGAACAACACACTAACCCCTATTATGGAGGAATTGACGAGGATCTTCTCGATGACGCCGGAATCGCCAACACCACAGGTGAACCATACAGAGACTATTGAGCTCACAGAAGTAATGAACTTCACTCCTTCTGAGGCATAAGGAGTGTAGTACAGGGGTAATGTTACGACAAGTCTTTTTCTTTTCTCTTTTCCTTTTCTTTTCTTTTCTTTTTCATTTCCTTATCGTCTTTCATATCATTGATACATCATCGAACACTCTGATGATCTTGCTTTCAATCATTCTACAAAACTCCATCATATCTCTGATGGACTTTCACTTCTATTCTTATATACATCTGTTGATGAACATTCAGACTCGTTTCAACTAGCTGTTTCCACTATTCTTATATACATCTGTTGATGAACATTCAAACTCGTTTCAACTAGCTGTACAATTCATAGTATTTAAACTAGGAAGGATCCACTGTATTCTTTAGCTAGTTCTTGAGAATCCAACCTGCTTAACCAGCTCAACTTGAACTTGAACTTGTTCTTGTAAACAATTGGTGGTTATATTATGCACACTGCGTGATTCTAACTTGAGATTGTAACAGGCACAAGCCATCCCTTTGGGCTGTAACAATGACCTCAGCGCCGACTTCATGAGTAGTTTTGGTCCAGGGAATATGAAAGCTGGTGGACAAAACATTGCCAGCAGGATTGTAATGGAAAGAGACCGTGTTGGGGGCTGCAACAACGTTGCATGTCTGGGAGAAAGAAGAGGAGGAGGCAACGGTGGTCTCTCCTAGACATCTGCATCCAAAAAAGGATACCAGCACGCAAGCCCAGACAGCTGCATCCAAAGAATTTGAAATGTCGATGCGGTGCTTGAGCTCGAAAAGATGTTCAAGGGAGACAGGTGGACAAGGAGGGTGTTTGAAGTTGACACCTGCCTTGTTAGCAGCCATTTGTGCCAGAGTGATCCATTCATGGTTGCCGTTCCAGTGAGCATGCTTGAGAATATGCCAAGAACAGACACCTGACAACCAGGAGCAAATGGTATTTCCAGAGAAATGACCAGAAGCCCATTTGACAAAGGCTGTAAGGGTGATGGTGGATGCTGGCATGTGTGCCTCCTCACTGATGCCCTTTTCATCACAAAATTTGTTGAAATGTTTAATGCCAGCAGCATATGTGGATCTTGTGTTGGCTGAGAGAGAGTCAGCTACCAAAGCATATGCATCGTTGATGACAGAAGGGGGGTGGGTACTGGCCATCAGTGCTCATGTGCAAAGGTCATATGGTGATGACCAAGAAGCCAGACCCAGTGCAGCAGGGACAGGAGGACAGAAGGCATTGGGAAGGGAATTATGAGCCAATTGGCTTCTGCAGTGAGGAAGGAGGGGGCAAGGATGCGGGGATGGGAGAACACTGGGAAGGAAGGGAGAAACCAAAGGTCTACATGAGGCTGAAGGTGACTCTATATGTAAAGAAGCAGAGAAATTGCCAAGAGAAGAAAAGTCTGAAGAATTTAATTTAGCTACATTATGCGATAAAAGAACTTTCTGAGATAAGGAAGAAGAGTCAAGAGATGGGTGAAAGTCCTTCGAAGACAAACTGCATGTATCTTTGATCAAAGACGAAAGAGAATATTGTGGTGGAGTGCTTGAATTACTATACAATTGAACAGAAGCAGGGAACCGAATGGGAGAAGGGGGCAGAGGGGGCAAGAAGCAAGAGAAAACAGAAGGAGAAGGCCCAAAAGGGCTGAGGGTGAGAGGAGTATGTGCATGAGAAGGAGTTGCATAAAGAGGGTTGTTTAGTGAAGATGCAAGGCGTGGAGGGGAAGGAGGGAGACCTCCAACCCCACTCACGTTACACAGGCCATCCCAAGGCCTATCAAAAAGGGAGAAAACTGTCATTAGGTTTAAAAAGGGGTTGAAGCTCGCATGGGAGCGTGAATTTGAAGTTGAGTCTAGAGCCCAGAAGGCCACACTCTCCGCACAAGAGGGGGTCAGTGGGGTTGTCAGCGGAAGCAACATAACAAAGTTCAGGAGTAACAAAGATGGAGGAGAGCACAGTGTAGGTGTGACAAATAGAGTAATTGATATGAAAATTGGGGCTGCAACCTTTAGAGACAGCACTGATAGTGCCTTGGTTGTCTGAGTGCAACAGGACGTGAGAGTTAGAGATGCCCATGACCTCCAGGAGATAGACCGTGAATTCAACAGCAAGAGTTTCAAGCCAGCAAATGTCTCTGCTGGGTATTTTCCAGTCAGGAGTGAGTTCAAAAGCAGCCCATTTCCCCCCAATGACAACACTGATGCCCCAGGAGGTGCTAGTGTTGACAAAAATTCCCAAATCAACAGCGGGACCCCTGGGAATGAGGTTAAGGACAACACCAATTTTGGAGAGGGTGGTCAACCACCAGTGCAGATCCATGAGGACCAAAGGCAGTGGATAACGGTGGACATACTCATCACCCTTAAAGGTGGTAGCAAAGTTAGAGAGTGAAGGGAGATGGGATTGGCCAAGGGGATAGACAAATGATATATAACATAAGGAGCTGCGAATTTTTTCAACATCTCTGAGGAGGCATCGGTGACTGCTGAAATTATTGATGAAAGATTGAATGCAAGATAAGAATTTGACACATTTGTGCTCTGGAAGTGAAACTGTGCACTTTGAGAGATCCCAGAGCAGGCCAATGAAAGTGGTGATGGACAAGAAGAAACAGTCACCCTTTGAGGGATGCCAGGGGGTGCAGAGACTATTGATGTACTTCATCATAGCTTCCCAGTTGTAATCGTAACAGAAATCACTGTCAATGAAGGGGCCGTCAGGACAAGGAATGTGGAAAATGTTGAAGTCATCTTTGTATTTTAGTATGGGGAAGACACCAGAGGCAATCCAGATATCAACTAAAGCATTTGCAATCATGCCTGAATTGCTACTGGCACAGGCCGCACCGAAAGGATGAGTGTGATCAATATAGAAATCATCAGAATTAACGCCTTGGACAATGAGCCAAGGCTTGTGGTCAGGAGAGACAGGACAGGTGTGGTGGAATTTTTCAATGTCTAGCGTGCAAGCTTGGGTGCCCAGAGGAGCTGCAGCAACCTGACAAAGAGGTGTAAGCAATGCATGGCAAGGAAAGAGGCAACACCAATGACAAGGTAAAAGAAGGGACAATGCCCATGACATGAAAACAAGGGGAGAGATCCCAGCATTGTAAATGAAGGGGAACAAGGCCCATAGGGATGATGCCCTGAGTGATATCATGACACGAGGGTGGCAAAAAATTTTGCCCATCAAGAACTGTTGCATGATATTGCAACCAGCCGGCCAAGGCAGACATGCACAGAAGCATGTGGTGAAAAAGATAGGCCAAATGGAAAGAATGTACAATATCAGCGACTCTGGAAGCGCAATCGAAACGAGTCGGGAAATCTGTCTTGCAGATGGACAAGTTGACTGACGGTGCATCCTTTGTACCCTTCAATAAATTGCAACATATCTGTACTTTGTCGGGTTCACCGGGGCCTTGCAGCTGTACAGCAACAATAAGTGGCAAAGATTGAAATGGTCCCCGCAAGATATGTTTGACCATCTCTTTCAAGTATGGGCCTGACATACAAGCAGCGGCCACTTCATTGCACAGATATTGAGAGACCTCTTCCAGATAATCACAACACGATGGGTGATTGTTCATGATGTGAGTTGAATTGAGGGGGGGCATAGGACCGAGAGGGAAACCATGGTCCAGGTTATGCACAAGAGAAGGATAGTGAGAAGTAAGATTGTATTTTGCAAGAAGAGCACGAAAAGCAACTGAAGAATAAGGTGTGATGACTCTTGAAAAAATGTCAGGGAGGACATGAATAGAAGGTGAGAATTATGGTCTCAAAGCAATGACCAACATGAAGTTGGGATAGAAAAGACGGGGTGGTCTAGCAATTGACCAGAAATCATTGGGTCTGGGGTTGGCATGTGTACGAGAAGGCGTGGTGGGATTTAGAACCACAGAAGGAGCAGACGTGGATGCGTGTGGTGCCGTGGACGCATGGGGAGTTAGCCCCATGGAGATTGAAGCCAATTCATATTTCTTTGTTGTCATGAGCAACAAGGTGCCCATCAACAAGCCGGGCCCATGCATTTTTCCCATCTGGAAACTTTGCTGGAGTTCTTTCTTTGGGATGGGTTGATAGTCCGTGACCGGTCTCTGTGCATAAGAGGCACATAGGAGGGACTGAGCTCCTACTGCTGTTGGGAAAAAGAGAACCGGAAGACTGGTGTGAATGAGAGGTTCCTGAAGGGCTGCCAGGGCGACAAGACATCCCAGAAAAAGAAGAACCACTAGCTTTGCTAATGCAAGAAATTATGGACTCCTCTATTTGGGATAGTTTATTGTAAACCAGAACAGAGTCAGCCTGTGCAGCAGTCCTTTGCTTGTGTTCAGCAACTGAATGATTGAAGGCAGCCTCATAATCAGAAACAAGATATCATTGGTGATATGTGCATGTGTTGCAGCAAAGTTTTAGTTCAGCATGCATCCAGGCGAGATATAATTCTGCAGCCTTGGGACTTGAATCAAAGAAACGAAAATGGGCGTGCCAAATTTCGGCCCATTCCTGATCAGCTGAATGTTGCAACTGGAACTTGTAGAATTGATCTGCAGCTTGCAGATAAGATCCGAAATCCATTGAAAGCTCGCTGCCAAGTTTGACAGAAAGCTTTTCGATGTCAAGAATGTAGATGGATTTACCATCGCCTGAGCAGGAGTTGGCCTTCCTGGTTGAAAGACTAGCCAACTCGTCAATGATGTAACACAAATTCTTTTGAGTAAAAAAGACAGAGGCAAACCAACCAAGTTCTCGGTATCAAAAAGAATTTGGGGAAAAGAAAAAGAAGCGGGAGCTAAGGGGTCCCAAGCAGACAACAGAGAACCTTGCATACAACGATGTTTGGCAATCTTGTCTTCAGCAGCAGACAGAGGGTCCTTGAGAGCCTCTTCATGCTTCCTCTTGTTTTCCTTAGCTTGTGCGTCCTCAGCAGCAAGCCAGGCAATGACATAATTAGGCATAAAGTCCATCAACTTCTGGACAATGACAGGAACCCTCAGTTGAGCTTTGTCTTCCTCCGTAAGAGAAATGACCGAGGCTTGAGGAGAACCGGGGTCTGGATGAGCTACTGGGTCAAGCTCATGATCCGCAGTCTTATCCACTCGAGCCAAATTCTCGGCCTCAATTTTTTTATTGTGAGATAGCTTCAAAGGAAGCACAAGTTTATGAAGAACATTACAGGCATGTTCAGAAACATGAGTTCGACAAACACGCAAAGGAACATCAGGACCAGGGATATCACCCTCGGTCCCATTTCGGGGAGGATTCCTGGTGGGGGAAGCAGGGGGATCAGATTGATGCTGAGGAGGAGGATGCGTACCAATGGGTGGGGCGACATTGCCGGTATTTTGGGACATGTTTTGTAGTGTGCAAAGAATTTGGAGATGAAGGAGATAAGGAAAACTGAATGAAGGGGTGTTGAAAAGGAAGGATCAGTATGAGATGTATGTGCAAAAAAAAAAAGGAGAGAGATACAAGTGAAGGGAGGTCTTTACACTCCCCCACAGGTACCGATCGGAACTGGTCGGAATCCGACCGGTACCGACCAGAATTTTATTTGGCTGTATCCCTGCAAAATTAGCAGGGAAATGCCCATATTTTTCCGACCGGATTCTGATTGGAATCACCGGTACCGACCGGTTCCGTCGTTATCAAGTCCGACCCAAATCCAATTGGAATCTGACCGGATTCTGACCGGATTCCGAGTGGAATTTACCAAATTTTACACTTAATTAAACTCAATTCCAACCGGAATCCGAGTGGAACCGAGTGGAATTATATTATGTCAGCAGATCATTTATCCGTGGTAATAAATCATCTGATCACCAGCTCAGCAAGCAATAATAAAATATTGCAATACTCAAGGATTGAACTCGAGACTACAGAGAAGTCACA
>JANCIO010000578.1:0-14155 GCA_027604855.1 Psilocybe subaeruginosa
CAAGGCAAAGGGAGGCCATACTAAGTACTAAATAAAGAGTCAAAAAACTGTCCCAATGCTCTATTATTTTGTAAATTCCATTACTTAATCAATTTTTGTCAAAATCATGTGACACTGGTGAGAAATATGTTAGTCACATGTTAAAATATAACATATAATATTTTCAGACTTTTACATAATTTATTTCCCAAGTTATTAAACAATTAGTGAGAAAGTGCCAAACATTGGGACGGTTTTTTGAGCTACTGTATTTAGTTTGGGTGCAAAATTCTAAAGAAATCTGTAGATGAACTACAGGTCAATCTACAATGTACACATTTAAAATTCCTTTGTACTTGAACTATATAGAAACCTTGTAACTCATCACATAATTGATATGTTTTACATCATACAAAGAACCTTTGTATTTTGGATACAAATTGATCCTGAAGGTCATTTAATATTTGAGCTATAAGTTGGCTAACAAAGGAACTTTGTATTTAAAATAAGAATTCATATTCAAAGGTCCTTTGAAGATTTCCCTCAATTTAAAATACAGAATCTCTTTGAAGATAGGTATGTATATAAAATATTTGGGTGCCAAAGAAAGTGTCCCAAATTTAATATATAGTGGGCTCTACAAACTCACTTTTTATTTAAAATATTAGATGTCTTACAAAGTTCCTGTGTAGATTGACATATATGTAAAATCTTCTGCTAAATTCAAGTTTCCCTCCCATAAGATATATCTTACAACCCTAATTTTACCCCTCCAAAGGTCACTCAAATATTGAAGCTCCTGATGTTTGATATACACCAGCAGGTATCTCACTCCCTGCTACCAATTGCATCAAAGATCATGTTAGTCTTGTGTGCTTGTGTTATTTGTCTTGTGATAGTCCTATTTGGATAGTACTCTTTGCAATAAGAGTCCTGATGGTGGTCTGAGAGGTTATAATTAAAGGAGATGATAAAGCTGGGAGGCTATGCTAATCAGTTAATTGTCATCATTATTTTAGGTAGAAATTTGTAGAATGTATGGCTCAACACACTGGCAGGATTGTGGGATTGTCCCCATTGAGGAATGGGACTTAGGGATTGTCATGGGTAACCCGTGATTTTTCACGGGTTTTTGGTTCACAGTCGTGTAGCTCTCGATATTTAGAAAATTTTGCAATTTTTTTTTGTGGAAATCGGTTGAGAAATGACTGAGCTACACCTGTACCAAGTTTGGAGAGAATTGATTGAGAATTGAGCTCACGGCATGGCCATTTCCGGGCCGATATCACCAAAAATGGACAATTTCCCAAATTTGGATGACCCGCGACGACAAATCGGGGTGCCATGCCATCAGCAGTCAAGCTTCCGGGCTCAAACTTGCTGGAGGTGTAGCTCAGTCATTTCTGCACCGATTCGGATAATTTTTTTTTGTTGTGATCGCATTGACTAGCTCTACACGATGATTTATCTAAACCCTTCACTTACTTGCGGGTTACCCTTGACAATCCCTAATGGGACTACCTCCAAATTCACATCGTCTCCTGTCCCCAACTGATTATTGTGCATCTATGGAGGGTGAGACAAGTGCTTTAATTTATTAGAAGTCAGGAGAACTCGCTATGGCTGCAACATGTTGAGTTTTACCTTGGGAAACCTTTATGTCTTTGATGTCACGTTTGACCTCAGCTATGTCACACTTGATGTCAGCCATGTCCCGTTTAACTTCAGCCATGTCATCTTTCAAATTATCCATTGCACGTGTAAACCATGCAGGCTCTATTTCTCCATCTAAGTGGCATTATTTAGATAATAAAATTATAAGAATATTTTGAGACAAACTTGTGGGGTCAATTTGAGCCATTATCTTTGCATTATACATAGTTGCTTGGTAAACATCCTCCTCAGTGACTTCCTTTCTCGCTAAGTGATAATCACTACCTTTCCCAACAATGCTCACAATTGGACTTACAGTAATGGGCCATTACCTCTGATTGAAAGACTTTGGCGCTGACGATGTCTGTGCTACTGGGCGGATCTGAGGGTGCAGGTGGTAGCTTGACATACCGTTGGGAGCTTAGTTGGGGGAGAGTTATTGGCGTCATGGTGATGAAGAACGAACGGGTGAACGGTGAGAGTCACTGTCCGAGTGGACACACGCCACTCAACAATGTCACATCACATGGAGTCAGTCGTGTTCGCTTCCTCCAGTTCTCAATCGTCCGATGCCCTCTCTTTCTTTTCTTTCTTACATAAGTGGTTACTCCCATTTACAGGCTCAATAGAAGTCGTTCAACGTTCTAATAGTTTTTCTGAAGCTATGGAGCTGAGGAGGCAGAAATACACTGATTGCCTGTCGGTTTAGTGAGTATTTCTCTACTCAGTTCGCTCTATTCCTTCCTGACTACTTATTCCAATAGCCCCATACGACCAATGGTTCCCCACGTACATCGACCCAACCTGGAAGATCCGACACCTCAAAGCAAATCATTGTTACTAAATGTCTCAGCCTGCCTCTCGACCCACTTAAAGTTGCGCACAAAGCAACTGGTGTCCGTCCACTGAGCCCTATCAGCTTTGTTCCAGATGAAAGCCAGAGACCAGCTAGCCCCATCTAATTCGCGGATGTTTCAGAAGTTAGGAAGAACACGAGCGCGGGAGGAGGGATTCTGCTAGCGAAGGAGACTGTAGAAGCAGGCTCGAGTTCGGGTGCTGGTGCGGTGGTTACTACGTCTGCTGGTGCCTCTGCTGATACCCCTGCTGATACCGCAGCTACCAATAAAGAGGTGGCAGTAGAAGGTGTTCCCAGTGAGGGAGGATACGAAGAAGATGATGAATGGGGCAAAGACGTTGAAGACGACGATGGCATGCTCGCTAAACCGATGGTGAGCATGTAGGTGTGGGTTTCAGAGGTCATGTGGGGCTCCCTGGTCTGCCTGTCCCGCCGAACGACAGCGTCAAGGATAACGTCAAGGCGAAAGAGAAGAACAAGAAGATCAGCGCTCAGCAAACCCTCCGCATTCCGCCTTGGCTCATGTCTACCTCTCTCCCGCGGGACGACCCCACCGCGTACCCAGCTGTACTGGGAGGGCAGGATCTGCGCCCTCCGCGTCGTATGGCGCTCCGAGCTCCTGCTCATCTCACTGGATGCGTCGTCAGCGGTGTAATCGCTGGAAGCGGCTCTCTTTCCACACCTGGTGGTGCGGCTGCTGCCTCAGCCAGTAGGGGCGGGTTCGGTGGAGGCGGTGTGGAGTACGAGGTGTCAGTCTCATAGCCGGCACTGGTGCTGGCATTACAGCACCTGCACTCATCCCTGGTCCAAGAAGGCAAGCCTATTCGGATTATGCTCTGGGCATGCTGGATTTCTCGAGCTCAATGGTGGGCGGGGTGGGTGTGTGGGTGTCAGATCCAGCGGTTCCACTGTTCTCTGGTTCTTCGTCTGGGTCTGTTACGTGGTCGAATGCGGGTGGGCGGGTGAAGACGAAGTTTGAGTGCGGGGGAGGATGGGTTGTGATTCGAGATGGGGTCGTTAATCTTTTCAAAACTCGAGATGTATGTATTGTTTTTTCTATTTTCCTATTCTTTTCTTGAGTCCTTCTGTCATTCCTATTCCCTTGCTCTCGCTTTTGTTTTTTTCGTTCGTTTCTTACTTTTACCTCTTTTTTGTGTCCATCCACGTTTCGTCGGAGTGTCACGTGTTTGACATGTTGGCTGCGCCTCCGACCTCCTATCGCTCTTCCGAGGCGTTCTGGCCACCGGTTTCATTCTTCTTTCCTGTTTCATGTTCATTTATATCTAGTACTTCTTTTTTGTCAGAACTCTTTCCTCTTTTCCCTGACCAAAAATTTCAAACGAAATATTTTCTTTCGTAATCTCAAAATTCCTATTTTTCACTATTATTTGAATCCACGTTGACAAATACACTTTAGGATCCAACAAAAACCCACCTCCTGCCTCTCTTGTCGTTCCTCTTGCTCCGTGACTCCAGCCACCTCGCCCATTCGGTACATTCAAAAGCAAGTTATCGTAGCGGTGCCTCTGTCTGCACGCAGCAAAACATTGTCCCATTGCGGTGTAGAGCGCAAAAGCGAACGAGGCTCACGACGAAGCACATCAGCAGATTCAGCACCATGGAACAGCATGTTGACGGCCAAAGATCGGCGTCGGCATGACTGTGGAGACCACAATATTAGCGTGTAACGATGCTGCCCGTACCTGGTAGTTCCAGAACGCGGACTATTGGATGAGAGGGTGTAGGTGTGGATGACAAATGGCATCTTCGCCCTGCTGACGGGATAAACGGGTGCGTTTTCGTTTCCGTTTCGCTGTTTTTCTGGATTACTTCGTTTTTGGGGGGAACTGATCATTGTGGTGTGGTTGATCAAAGCGCCAGAAGTCAACCAAGTCCTACCCGATCTGCCCATCCTCGGCGACCTCGTCCGGAACCTCTACGAGTGCCACTATGACAAGTTCTTCATCGCCCTCGGTGCGTTCCTTCCCTTCCCTTCCCTCCATGATAATCCCCATCCCATCTCCCAACAGCAACCCTCGAACAAACGCACCTCCTGCCCTCACGCACGCCCTTGACACACGTGGGCGCATACGCACAGCTCCTTGAGTGGTATGAGAGCCTCACACTGGAGAGCCTGAGCGCCGCGTTTGGCGTGAGCGTCGGGTTCGTGGATGCGTGCGTTACTTTCCTCTTTTCTTTTTCGGTCGCCGTCGCTGACTCTGCTTTGTCCCCCTCCCTCCTCCTCCTCTTCCCTCCCGCTTCGTATTTGCGTCTGTGTCCGTGCTGTGTTCGCTTCGTGCCCACCCACCCACAGCGATCTATGCCATTTGATATCCCTCTCTCGGCTCGCATGCAAGATCGACAAGGCGCACGGCCTCGTGCGCAGCACGCACCCGTCGCTCAAGAACGCGCAGTACGAGGCGCTCGTGAAGCGCGGCAACGTGCTGCTCGGGGGCGTGCAGCGGCTGAGCAAGGTTTTGTATTAGGTGGAGGGAGTAGGATAGTGGGTTTTTAGAAAGGTGGAGGGGGGTGTACGAATACTATGGCCATAGCGCGATATGTTATAATTTGAGTCGAGATTTCGTTTTTCGCTTTCGTTTTAAGTTGAGTTTTGAGCTGAGTCGTTCCTTTTTTCCCCGTTCGTTTCGTATAGTTTCGTATCGCCGTCTGGCACTTTAATTCATCGTGAGCGCTGAGCGCTGATATTGCGTACTCCAAGAACGCTAGAGTACCTACACATCAGCAGGTCGTGTGCGGGCAACTAACTCACTTCATAATCCCTGCCCCTTGTTTCAGGATTTACTTTACTCATGAGCGCGTAGAGTGGACATTCCAGCGCTCACGTTGGGCAATCTTTCTACGGGATGCATGGCGTGCACGCATAAATGAACGGACTAGACAAGGTCGCGATGGGACACCTTTCTATTGAAGTGGAACGACGGAACGACGCAGAGTGCGTGAATAGGACGAAGACGGGAAGCTAATGGTTATCAATGGTGTTACGTGTATAGCTGAAAATTATAGCTGCAGTGAAGAATAAAGAGTGACCCTGGAGACAGAAACGGAAACCCAATAATTCAAAAGAGAGAGAAAATAACTATTCTAAATCGTGTACTAATTGCCGGCTGGCCCTGGATTCTGAATTCGCGACTTGATTAGAGTAGTGTAGATTATTATTAACGAACCTTGAAAACAAAGAGGCGTGATAACACAATCTTTAATGCTTCAAAAGACCCACCAAAGCCTGTGCGGCGCAGAAGGGACAACAGACCGTAACCAAGTGTCCTGATAAGGTAGCATAGACTATAGACGGGTTGCGGCGTCAATACATACTTCTCACTTATCGCCCTCACGTTTCCTCTCGCCGCCGGCGCCATAGAATAATGGGTATGTAATAAGTTACTGCGTGCATGTGTATAAGAGAACTAAGAGGAGCACGTACGTGTTTTGCCCAATTTTTACTGTGTGTAGAACGAGGAGAAGCAAGCACGGATTTTCACCATGCTGCGATGGATGCCCATGGGACCCCTCATTGCTCCAGCTGTATACTCTACGTTACGGTGCCGTTCGGATGAAGAAGCCGTCTAAATCGTCATCGCCATTGTGGACATATGTGAGTATTCTCGGCAAGTTCTTGGTCTAGACTTCCTTGTAGGTGAAACTGAGTTGTCACCGTTGTCGCCGAGCACTTTCTGAGGTCGAAGGCAGGTATCATATCCAGTACTGACGGCAGCAGGGGCAGTCTGGAGGATCTTGAGCGGCAATGTTCGAGGATCTAAAATACGGCCATCAAAAAGAAATCCATTGATAATATATATATAATATAAGCCTGGACACTTAGGCTGTGGATAGACAATGTCCAAAAATATGATCAAGACACAAATTATCAAACGTTGCCTCCTGTTTCTCCACTACGACCCGAAGACAAACTATCTGTTTTTGGCACACCTGCCACTTCCATAGCTGATAGGGACTGGCCGGCAAGAGAATTGGACGGCACTGATTGTTTGCTCACAGATTCCTGACAACTCCAATGCGGTGTAATATGAATGTCACCTTGGTCGTTTGAAACGCGGCCGAGAAACCAGCAAACCAGCACAAGTAGATCGGATGTGATTATACCTATGGCTTGCTTAATTAAATGAATCAGTGTTCTAGTTTGTGGCTGTAGATATGAGAAGAGTAGCTCACTTCGGCTTGACATGCCATTATCTATATCACAAGAGCGCCGGGTCCGACGACGTATCCACCATATGAGACAGTACAGAGCACAATAGACCCGATAAGGGTTATTGAGCTGGTAGAGAATACCAGCCGTACCCGAAGACGCTGGTTCGCTGGAAGATTGATGTCCCATAGTTGATGCAGGGGTATGGCGATCAGTGACATATCGCCAATCACATCCACTGCCATGTAATCCCAATCAGAACTAGTCCATCACGCAAACTGCAAAGTGGCAAAAACTCACAAACTGTATTCCTAATTGTCACTCGAGAGGCTGGCCCACAGATGAGAATGTGGGAATTGGCAAATTGCCACTTGGTGTGGACAGCACATGTCACTATCATCCCGACTAGGAGTGCGACCCAAAAACATAAAAATGCGATGGTCATGCCAATAGCCAGTGGTCGTGACCTTGACCAAACGGGTGTGATCCGGACAACCGCAAGGGCTAGGCTGATTCGAGACCACCTATAGATGTTTCGTCAGACAATGGGATCAGTGATTAATAATCCATTACTTCACATACCAATTAACCGTGGCAAAGATAGAGGAACCAAAGTAACTGAATAATGCTCTGTCTTCTCTGTCTACTAAGAATTCATACATAAGAATGCTATGATCCATGTTGCATCTCAGCTAGGTGAACACTTACTTGTTATGTTCCGCAGACGCAACCACAACATGGCGATATTTAGGCAATCGGTAATGGCTGGAATAATGGTAGTATAGTCGTCCCACCACAGGCGTCGAGTTCTACGTCGGTTCTCAAGGCGTAGACATGTTGATGAGATGGCGGTACCATGAAGAATGGACATGGACACTAACAATGTGTCAGTGATCGAAATATAACAGTTGGAGATGGTAGACCTTTCCAGGGTAGGTAATGTTGTGATGGAATCATGGATTAACACAATTCTACTGGATGAGTATTGTCTAAACAACAATTAAAGTGACGCTGCCCATAGACAGGAGGAGTCGATAGAATGGAAGATACACGGATAGTGGTTCGTCTCGAGAGGGAAAAGAGGGAACCGGGACACTTGGTGTACTCGACAGAATGTTAGGCTTGTGTTTAAAAGTCCAAAATTACATTCTAGCGGCTAGCTAGTAAGTAACTACCATCGCCGCCGTTCAATCAATGCAAATTGATTTTGTTCTGAGTTTTCGATTCACTTTACAATTGCCTTCGTTCTCACAGGCGCCAAAAGTGACATAAAACTTCATTCAGTTCTACGCAGCCGTTCCTTATTCGAATCCTCGATTCAGTTATTTTTTCCCACTGTTACAGTAACCACGGCGTAGATTTAGGGTTTCAAGAGCAGATCATGAAATGGAAACTCAATGATTCCAAAGAGACATAAGTATTCTAAATAATGTATTGGGTAGCTGTAGTGCATTGTAAATTAGTACATGCTAGATTCCAACAGAATAATTACAATCAATTAGACTTGGTGTATTGCAGTTATTGCAGTTATTCTGATAAGACCATCGTTAGGAGAACGTCATAGGAAGTACAGAAACATATTAGAACTATATAGATGCACCATGAACCATGCATATCAGCGTAATCATTGAACCGGAACTAGCCTTAAATTTGACGTCATCCTGTTCCTCGGGGTCCTTGCAAACTGCAACGGCGAACTCACACTCGCCTTTCGCTATCTTTATCCCAACCAGCTTACTCAGGCGTCCTCACCGAGTCCACTCCTAAATCCTTTCTCTTCTCCTCCATATTCGGCTCTTCAGGTTCTTAATAGGCCAAACTCGGGCAAAGAGAAATGTCCGTGCCGGTCAGCGCACGTCAGTACACCCTCTGCACTGACATGCACTGACACAAATTTCTGAGAATATGTTTTATTTGTGGTATACGGGAAGATTCTTGACTGAATATCATAGAATAAGGTAATAATCATGTATAGAGGTATTTCTGTGGCAACTACGTAGCTTGGCGATTTCGATGGCTGTGTTGTGATCAAAAATCGTGGGAATGGTCAAAAATTGTCGAATCAATGACTTGTTGCTTCTTCATAGGCTGAGGCTTGGATATCTAAGAGGTATGGAAAAAAGGAATGTGCTTTATCAGTATTTTAATCTCTTAAAAATAAGCACACTGTCTCTGACAGAAGTACTACAGCACATATAAGTTCTGATCGGCCGCGTTTGGTGGCTGTGCTGAAAAGCGACACCCCCGTGGACGGGCGTCAAACTCGCGCACAAACTATAGAAGTGCTACGTACACTATAGTATGGCTATTAATCAAGTCTAAAAGTCATATCTAGCTCAATAAAATTGGCAGGAAATGACATAATATATCCATATCATAATCGAGAGAGCTGAACCATAATTGATAATGACTCGAAATGAGCCTATACATAATCAATCCTACGAACATTAGTTAATTAGTTCCTTAGTTAGCAGTAGAAAAAATGTCACATAAGTCATAATGGCGATACGACTGCAACGTCATTTTTCACAACCCAACCCGATTTTCCCTATATTATTCAATGCCTACAACGGCAAACGACTCCCCGCGCGACGATAACGTGCATGACATCAAGGCCTCAATATACAAACATTATCGCCGGAATGTCGACAGCGCACAAGGTTGCTATTACTGATAAGCAATCTCATGAACTCGTAACTGGAATGCAACCGTGTATTCAAACGCACACATTCTAGGAGCAGGAGAGGATCAGTATAGCACGGGTTCGGCGGGTAGGTATCTGGAGCTTCGAAAGCCTCGATGTGTAGCTCCGCATGTGAACATCAAGCTCCTCTTTGCTTGCAGGGCAATCAAAGGGGGTAGGAAATGCTTCCCGGTGTATTTCTTCTTCGTCATTCGCTGTTCTCGGGATGCATATCAGGGGCGCCGTTTTGTACCACGCGCAGGGCCGTTTCCTTCTCCTATTAATGCCCACAAATCATGTCAATTGCCGTCTTTATTGATAATTGAACTATATATCTGTCATACTAATCACCTCTGAGGCTGATTTATTTTTAAATTTGCCGTCGTGATCACCAAGAGAAGTTTTCGACCAACTTCGAATGTAGTGTAGAATGCAAAAAGAGAAGGAAATAGAAAATCTACAAACGATAGCTAATAGCTGACAAACGAGCACATCTTGACGGCTCCTGTAACTTATTGGTGTACAGACAACGGTAATTTTTATAGAATAGCTCAGACGAGGAATGCACGGACTGGCTGAGAGTGAAAACCGGGATGTACAATCGTGGCTTTTCATAAGCTCGGCATTGGTTGCATGGTGAATATGGAGCGTCCCTGGGATGGAAATTACCCTGCATGACTGTCAGATTTGAAAGAAAATATGATATAATGGATAATGATAAACGTTCTGAGAGCGGAAACGACGAGGCAAGACAGTCAGTTCGGTGAAAACGGCTCAGAAAATGGTTTTTACGCACATCCTGTAAATAGAAAGTACGACGCATGTCAGTCAGGTTAGCAGGATCAACGTAGACATTCGATCCACTCGCTCTCTGAGAGTGGAAACGACCACGCGCGACAGTCAGTATGTGATAAACAGCCCAAACTATGAATTCATGCACTTCCTGGATGCAAAACTGACGGCGCTTGGCAGTCAGTTTGGTATAAATATCCCAGACCATTAATGCACGCATTTCTTGATCACGGAACTGACGGCGCATGACAGTTAGTTTGAGATAATTAGTGCAGAGAACTGGATCACTCACCCACTGAGCGCAGAAACGACGATGCATGACAATCAGTTTGGTAGGAAAAAACTTAGACAATGATTTCGCGCACGTTCTAAAAATAGGAACAACAACTCATGACAGTCAGCTATGTAGAAACAGCTCAGATAATAGATTCACGCACAAACTGGGAACGTAAACGATGATGAATGACAGTCAGTTTGGTAGAAAAAAGTCAGACAGCCGATTCACACACGATCAGAGAATGGAAATGACGATGCATGACAGTCAGTACCACAGAAACAGCTCAGAGAATGGCTTCGCGAACTTCCTGAAAGTTATCAGGACGCATGAAAGTCATTATGGCAAGAATAACTCAAACAATAGATTCGTGCACATCCTGAGAACAAGAACGACGATATGATAGTCAGGTTGACTGAATAATTCAGATAATCGATTCACGCACGGGGTGAGAGTGGAAACGACGATCAATGACAGTCAGTACTGTAGAACAGCTCAGACAGTGGATTTACGAACTTGCTGATAGTAGAAAAAATGAATAACGACAGTCAATGATCGAAAAAGCTCAGACATTTTATTTACGCACTGCCTGAGAGTGGAAAGGACGACCCGATTCACTCACGGACACAGAGTGAAAATAACGGTGTGTGACAGTAGGTAACGTAGAAATAGCCCAGACCATAAATTCACGCACAGTCTGAGAGTGAACATGATGGCGCATGTCAGTCAGTACTATGGCAAAAGCTTAGACAATAGTTTCACGCACGATTTGAGAGTGGAAATGACGATTCATAACAGTCAGTTTGGCAAGATCAGTGCAGATAATCAATTCACGTACAGGCTGAGAATGGTATTAATGACGGCGCCTGACAGTCAGTACTGTAAAAACAGCTCAGACATCTTATTCACGAACTTCCTGAATGTGGAAATGACGACATATGACAATCAGTTGGGTGAAAACAGCGCAGGCAATCAATTTACGCACAAACTGGCAGTTGAAATGTGATTGGTAGGAAGAACTCAGATGATCCGTTCACTCACCTACTGGGAGTGGAACAACGACGCATGACAATCAGTAGAAACCGTGCAGAACATGCATTCACGCACCATCTGAGAGTTGAAATGACGATGTATGTCAGTTAGTTTGGTAGAAACAGCTCGCACAATGATGTCACGCACTCTCTGAGGGTAGAAACGACGACTCATCACAGTCAGTTTGATATAAACAGCGCAGACAATTTATTCATTCACCCCCGGAGAGTGGAAATGACGGTGTATAACAGTCAGCTTGGTAGCAAAAACTGAGATAACCGATTCACTCACCCACTGCGAGTGGATATGACGATAGATGACTGTCAGTTTGGTAGAAACACATCGGATAATTGATTGACTCATCGACTGCGAATGGAAATTACGATGGATCACAATCAGTTTGGCGGAAATCCCTTCGATAATAGATTCACGCACTTCCTAGGAGTATAATTGCCGATGTATGACAGTCAGTTTGGTAGGAAAAACTTAGATAATCCATTCACTCACTCCCTGAGAGTGGAAATGTCGATGCATAACAGTCAGTTTGGTAGCAAGAACTTACACAATGGATTCACACACTTTCGGAGACTAGAAAGGGCAACACATGATGGTCAAATTTGTAAGGAAAATTCAGATAATTAGTTAACGTACCATCTTAGAGTGTAGACGATGATGCAGGACGGTCAGGTTGGTAGAAATAGCACAGATAATTGGTTAACAAACTTTCTGACAGTGCAAATAATCACGCACAGTAGTCAGTATGCCAACTCCCAATAATAGAATACACCTACTTGTTTCCTGATGTGGAAAATTTGGATGAGGTCCAGCAGATTATTTTCATCCCTTGGAGTTATGGGCCTCTTTTTGACTGTAGGGTTTCAACCTTACAGTCTTAAATAGGCAGGGATGAGTGGCTATATCGACTGGGATATGTAGATATTTGATAGATTTAGATAGACTCTAGTATATAAATATAGACACATAAGCTTGTGGAGCCTGATCTTATGTGCTCTCGTAAATCATATGAGCTGCAATTATATAGACAGCATACAAGTGAATGCATATGGGCCTGTAAAACATTACTTTAAAAGCGCACTTATATGCGATGATAATTTATGGTGCAAATTTTCTAGATAGATGGATAGACTATTGTAATAATAATTTGGTATAGGCTCGTAGAGCCTGACTTTACATGCTCTTCTATATTTATATGAGCCGGAATTATATGGACATTATATAATTAAATTACAGTAACAAATATATGTAGGGTTGTAGGGCTTGATCTTGCGTGCTCTTCTATATTTTTATGAGCTATAATTATATCTATTGTACATAAGTAAACGCATGTAGGCTCGTAGAACCTTACTTCACTATGGCGTGATTTCTTCACATTTATTATCGAGCTCAGATACTTTCCGTGAGCGAACTATTTTAAGTACTTATAAGTCATTTTGAGTACCTGAAGACATCACCAAATTATGGCTCGAAATCTTACTGGGAGAGCAAATCTTTATGTAAGAGCTACTCCTTTAAAGTGTGACCCAGGAGCCACTTTCAGAGTGATCCTCATGTCGTGTACCAAGAGCCTTCTTTGTATAATAGCGAGATTCTTTCTACTAATGTAGTGAGCTTTTTTTCGGTTGAGTGCAACTTTTCAGAGAGCCTTTTCCAACATGGACCTTGCATGATCCCATCGAAGTTCAGTTTATAATATATGTAGACTAGGTATGACTATAGTCTCCGTGGTGTTACAGCTTACTATGAGCAATGCCATACTTCACCTGAGTGCGAGTGACATTTACAGATTAAAATAAATATATTATAAGAAAGATAGTAATAGAATGAATGTGCTACGTGGTGAACTAAAATGTAACATAAAAAGTGAGTGATGGCAAAGAACTATGATTGCGACGTAAAGAGGTATGCAAGAAAGATTATATTGCAGAGGCTGTACGCGAGTTGATGCATGCTCAAACAGATGCGGTGATGAGCACTGCAGCTCTCTGGCCCCGGAATTTGCAATTTTTACAGCTTCACAATATTCTGCACAACATTTCCAATGTCTTTGCAGCAGGTTCATATATTCTTTATCATAGTTCTTCAATCATCACTCCCAGCAGCTTCCACAGGCTTTGCACATTTCCCCTTAGCTTCACACCTGTTTCCTCAACTCTGCACCTTATTCCACCTTATTCCCTTACCTTCTACATTCGTTCTCAGCAGTTTACAAAGCTTTTGCACCTATTTTGACATTCCGAACCTCCAATCATCCCCTCCTTCAGTATACATTGTTCTGACAGCTTCGTACCTTGCAGAACTTCATCGAACCTCACTGAACCTCTTTGCACCTCATCATTATTGATCATCCGGCCCGTTCTATGCCCCAGAATATTGGTTTTCACTTTGCGCACCTCGTCAGATCATCTTCCTTGGTCACATGCCAATCTCTCAGTTTCCAAGTTTGTACAACGTCCGGATCAGCTGCCAGGCTATGCTATACATATCCTACACTCCATTGATGCTCAAGATAGGAATCTGAAACTCATTCAAGCATTTAGCGTGTTTGCAAGGAAGGTCCGGAGTATCAGCAGGGCTTTTTGTGTACTTTACAGTGCCCCCCATATTCTGTTGGACTCCAACAGACTTTCACCAGACCCAGCCAATTCCAATGGACAGTCCATTGGACGTCCAACGGATTCCATTGGACTTGACAAAATT
>JANCIO010000579.1:0-14127 GCA_027604855.1 Psilocybe subaeruginosa
TCCCTGACCCGTGTCCCTCACCTGGGATGTATGTCTTCGTGATCCCAGGTGAGGGTCACGGGTCAGGGAACTTCACACATAGAATTAGCTGCAATGGATGTACGTACTCCGTTATCTTGCCTCAAAATGCTTTTCAGAAATATACACATCGGCAAGGAGGTAATGACTTGAGCTCACTTGACTATCCATGGTCTGCGGATACTCGGAACCAAATTTGATGATGAAAATGTGGTGCTTCGTTTTTGCCCGTTAGGCGCTGAAGAGCTGCCGAAACTAATGTTCTCACACTTTCCCAATTACCATGGCACGCAATGGAAAATATGGGATCGCATTTTTGACTGAGTCAAAGCAATGCTTGAGAGCACCTGTAAATATCTCATACTGATATATTTTCCAATGTATGGTAATCGCATTTTAACTCCACGACCTTAAAGTTCTATATCCGGAACTCATTTCTTTATTTGGGCACGGTGGTAATTACGTACTGTATCTAACAGTTGTTCGATCTATATATACGGAATATAGATGCACTCCGTCAACCATATCGGACCTGTGGATCAGGACCCGTGACCCATCGATTGGAAGAGAATGTCTGTCTTCGTGATCCCGGGTAAATTCTAGAACAATGTCTTTCCGTGATACCCGGTTATAATTAACTCTGTCTTGTGCAGAAGACCCACCCGCAAACGTCTACTTTCAGAATTTGTGTGTATCGTGCCTTTTGAACTGGATAGATGACAAAATTGAACTTTAGTTTGTCAAGGGAGACTGGAACTAACTTTTTATTCTAACATCATGCATGAGACCTGTAGCCACTGCCAGTAATGTTGGCAGTCTATAAAATGGGTGAGATGGCTGAGGAACTACCATCATCTTGATCCCCCATTCTCAAAGTGAATACACACATTTCAACATGTCTGAACACGTTTCTTACAGTGCCTCTGTGGTGGAGCCAAGGTGTGCATCATATCCTTGATAATATCCATATCTGTTTCTGATCCGTACACCGCCAGCACTCTGAACCACTTTGTCGATCCTGCCGAGTCGGGCAACGCCAGGAGCCTTGAGTTCATCTCTAATAACCTCGGCAAAGAGATTGACCTTCTACTTATGTTCGAACCTCCGAAAGTCGGCAAGTTATACGTCGACCTGTTCCCTGTCTGCTGGAGTGAGTGATGTGGATAAAGTATATACAGTCAGATCTTTTAACAATTTCCCGGTAGAGGTTCTTTCCTTCAGCGAAAGTGGTATTAGCTCAGCTGTCGTTGACTACACTGCCGCCACCGGATTTCTTGTCCCACAAGTAGGGTCTGGAAACCGTGTCTCCGCCTCTAACGCGCAGCATTGCGAGGTAATCCATGACTAATTCATGTTATCTTTCATTATGAGCTCACCATAAAATCCAAAAGACTGGACAAAGGTGCTCGCTCCAAACCAATGCGAATGGGAACGGCAGCTATATCACCCCTGCTGTCGATGGTACTGCGGGAGTCTTGCAATGTGTCAATGGAACCGAGCGCCCAGCCAGCATTGGACTTGTATGATACAGTGCTGTCTAATTATCCATCTCAGGCTGTCTAATGCGCTATCCTAGGGATTCTTTAACGATGCCAATACCAAGATAGAGCCTGCTCTTGTCTGGGACAATATCGCGTACGGGTTCTAGTCTCTTTTCCTCCTTTATTTCCCAACTACTAACTCGATCAACTAGTAAAAACAGTACACTCTCTTGTCAGCTCACCCCTAGACTGAAGATATATGCGGTCAGTGATTACAAAGGTATGATATACACAGTCTTGTGCTCACTAGTACCGAGCTAACGAACAATGGTTTGTGAATCATAGCCACCGAATTGATCAGGGGTGACATTCAATCTCGTCTTTTGTTTGACAAGGATCTTATCGCTCTCCCAACTTACTCCGAGTGGAAAGTATCCATCAACCAGGGAACTGGAGAAGTCAACATTGACAGGGTGTAATCGTTGAGCTGCTATGACGCTGGTTAGAACGTCATTAAATATTTAACCATATATCCTATTTTGCTTTCGACAATACACATTTGAATTACACTATGTTTGTTTCTATCTGGTCTGTTTAAGACGTTGAACTCATTGTGAATCTGATGTAAGAGCCATTAGGAGTCTAGAGACACGGATTAACAAACTCTATATCTGTCCAACTTGGCAATTTTCCTACAAACCAGCACACGTCGAACCACTCTACCCTTTCATATTACATTTCATTACCCCCATCCATCCGGAATTTATCCCCTACATGTGTTCCCTCGCATTCTCTCTCCCTCATCCGTCGCCAAACGTGCACCCCACAGTATCTCCTATTGATTGTGCGTGGCGGGAGATCAGGGAACTGTTAGACAAATGTCAATGATTGTCGTACAAACAAACACACATCGAACCACTCTACCCTATCATATTACATTGCATCGCATTACCCCCTCTTGCCGACCGATCTTCCCAATCTACCCCGGCATTTCCCCCACCACTCATTCCCTCTCTTCCTCTCTTAACCCTCCACTATCAAATACATACTGCCCAGCTACGGGAATCATTCGACAAATCTGAATCATAGTGCTTGTATGTCTTCGAGTTCGGCTTAGCTATTTAGGGAGCTGTAGTCGTTGGGATCTTATGATGCTGGTTATGCCTGTCATTAATTTTAATCCTATATCTTATCTTACTTTTGATAACATATGTTTGTATTTCACTGCGTCCATTCCACTGTTGGTAAAAATAGATTATGCGACTTCTTATCAGACTCTGGAGCATGCTCGGTGAGTACCGTATGCAAGCACCTATTTCCTAATTTCAAGCGGCCCCTCTAGTACCTCGAGTTGAACTAAATCTAATAATAAGTTGATGGTAGTCCGAATAAAAGCGATCACCGCGGAGCCAATGATTGATCGACATCTGACATCGATTCTAAAGACTAGATATCTATATAAAATGCCAAGTGGCTGGGGTAACTCTCGTATCTACCCTCGTCCAATCAAATTTAAATCTTACTGGACTTATTGCTATGTCTGACTCTGCTTGTGTTGACGTACGGTATGTGGATCTACTCAATCTTTTGGCTAATTAGGACCGATTTATACTGTGTCAGGCGCATCAATGTCTTTGTCGATCCCAATGTAATCGAGGGAAACACCAGGACACTTGAATTCTTGACTCGAGATCTGGGCGAGCACATCGACCTTCTGCTCATGTTCGAAGCTCCCAAAAAATCTGGCGAGTTATTCGTTGACTTGTTCCCTGTTTACTGGAGTACACCGTCCCAGCTCCATAATCATGATCAGATTAGCTGATAACTCTCCCTGGTAGAGATCATCCCATTTGTTGCTAGTGGTATATGTTGTGCCACAGTCGACTATTCGGGCCAGACAGTGTGGATGGTCCCACAAGTACGCTTATGTGAAATAACCAAATTTGCTTAGGCTGAATATCTTGACATCGTATAGGTCGAACATGATGGCCTCATGTCTGGCCCTAATGTTCAGCACTGTGAGGTATGTAATGTAGCCTCTGGAACATACAACATTTAAATTTACCGACATGTTAAGAGTGGGCAAAAGTGTAGATTGAAGACCAATCCGAACCATGAGAACTACCTGACCGAGGCCATGCCTGGTAAAAAAGGTTACATTCAATGCGTCAACGATACAGGCAGTCCGGCTGATATCGCACTCGTAAGGCACAGTTTAATTTCTCTCAAATATATCCCTAAGATACATCACAGGGTATATGTGGAGAAGGTACCAAGGTTGAACCTGTTCTATGCTGGAAAAATATAGAGTACATTTTCACTTCTTTTATAACCGGTTTCCAATATTAACACGTTTGTGGTTATGGCCACTCAGTGAAGATAGTACACTCACGACTGCGTTCTCCCCGAGATTGAAAATCTATGCGGTCCGCTGTCACAGAGGTGAGCTACTCACACCCCCTGCACCATATCTATCTGACAGTTAATCAAATTTCAGAAGCGCAATTAATCAGGGCGAACATCGAGTGTCCGCTCGTATGGGAGAAGGATCTCACTGAGCTGCAAGAGTTCACTACTTGGAATGTGGCTATCAGCCATGATACTGGTCGCATCGTGATTGACCAGGTTTGACTGAATTTCTTTTACGTGGATGATAGTAGATAGCTTCCTTAAGTCTTAACCCTTGCATCCTATTATGAATCTCCTCCAACATAGACAGGGCCATCACGCGGTCCGTGCCCTTCTTACCACGTGACAATCACAACTATTGACGGCATCGTTTCTCCAAACGCCAAAGTAACTGCTTACTGTAAATCGCGAGTTGACTCACCTTCCTTCTGAAACGACCCAGACGCAGATTCCCATGGAGTCCCCAGTAATCCATTAGGCTCATAATCAGATACAGCTCTCATTCATCTTATTCCTTTGCTCCACCTATAACCCCACCTCGAAGCACAAAAAGTAAACAGATCCTCAAACAGGTCTAGACCAGCTCGCCCACCCCTTCCCGTTGGTTCCTGGTGCGAGCGATTGATCCCTGGCGCTTCGTGGGTCATCTACGCCCCTCCCCACACCGTAAAAAATCATGACGTATCACACTTTCTACCCGGAGGAGCTCGTAGCGATGCCTCTGGGAGTTGTCGCAGCACATTTACACGCAGCGCAGCGCTTATATCTCTGTCATACTATTATCCTCAACCCCATCTTCGTAACGCCAAGCCGATGGATAAAAAAACAGCAATAGAATACGCCGCACCCGCATTTGCAACTTGCCTCGTTGGCATACGAATTAAGAACATCGCGCCGGGAACTTGGCAAGGTGGGTTGGTGAGGTTGTTAGGGTATTTAAAGGGATGGAAAAGGGGGAGAGGCAAAGCGAGGCGAGATAAAGCGACGTGAAGGTAAGGGTGCGAACCATGAGTATAATAATTATTTACAAGAGTGGTATGTGTGTATAATACCTAAGAACTTATCTTCTCCAGCTCGAAATGGGAACCCAGAACCCTTGGATACTGAAGGCCAAATATCAACTGACATTGATCTCGGTAAAAGGCTTTCTGCATGTATTTTATTCAAATGGCAATGCGAAGTGATGATGTGATAATTGGAATCAGCGCGTGATCCTCGATCCGTTGGACGTCCTGTGCCGTCAAAAAATAAGAAATACAAGCATTGACATTGCGATAATCGCGGATAGAATACTGCTTCTGACCTCCAAAAGAAGAATACAGCAAAGAAAGGGGTATAGATTAGTACTATAGTACTTCCTTTACGGTAATCTACTGGCAGCCGGCTAACATTATCTCGCCTGTATGTTCAATGATAACTGAACATTGGGTCGTATTTATTGATTCAGCAAAGTCCTTACGACGATACAAAGTTTAAACACAGATATCCGTTTGTTTTGTGCCAGGCTTTTGAGTTGCCGGCAAGGCTCATGCTTGACATGTTCGTCGAGACCTTGGCTGTAAGAGTGCATTTCTACTCTCCTTTCTTTTCAGGGAAGTAAATTATCGTACCCTGAGCAGGTGTATCGCAAACCGCAAAGTTAAAACGGGCGCCGACCCTAATAACTGGGTTATTTTGAACACCGAACGCAATGTACAAAAACGAAGAAGGATCAGATATACAGTACAATTCAAAGTTCAAAAACGTCGTGGATCATGGGAAGAATTGAATGACCACGACGACACCTCCATAATCTCGACTTGGCCGCTTCCTGGGTCAATAGATACATTCAGCTCGGTGTGCGAACGGGGAGCGAGAAATATTCTTTGCCAATGAAAGAGGAGATACAGATCGCCGTTGTCGGTGGGTGGATAATTAGTGGGAATGAGAGGATGACGAGAACCTGGGAGTGTGGCAGGAGGGGTAGTCCAGTCGTACAACGACCCCTGGGGTACCCACAAACAGAGCATGAGATCGTGCTCTTTCATATTGAGGGATGATTCACAACAGTCATGGTTATGAACATTGTGTTGGCTGTTTTAGTCAGACCAATCGTCTTAAGCCCAGTGCATAACTCAGCAGCGACGACGCCCAGCGGCATATGCACAGGCTTCTCAGAAGCAATACATGAGGGCCTGGATAAGTGTCAGGCAGGCGGATGTTGAGCAGAGGGGTCAGTCATACGTGTGGGGGTGCTTATCAGGGTTTATTGTAAGCCTGGCGCTCCAGTCTTACTACAGCCCCTTTCCCATGTTACTGTATCTTATCTTCTACATTGACGTACACGTGACTGCGATCCCAACCTTTTCCTTTGACACTGACTTCTCTTACTTTATGCTCCCTACGCACATGTAACCCAGTCAGTCGTTCTATCGATATGTCGTGGTCCTGTCATTCACCGCGTGACTCTCAGTGCGCCTGGTGACGCGAGCCTTTCATCTATCGGTTCAAGCAAAACAATGTAATGCCCGAGGAGGAGAAACGGGGAAGGCGAGCGCGGATGATGATTTTCAGATGAACAGCGTCAGAGTGTCGTCCGTTTCCGTTGATATGAAAGTGGAGAATAAGAATGTACATCCATGTACAGTTGGGTTACGGTATGATTCAGACCGCCAACGTAACGGAGTGTTCTGGCAGCGCTTAATATACTCGAAGACATCAAGTTGCATTCTTCGTAGGGATGGATGGATTGATATACAATTAATTACTTTATACTGAAGACATCGAACATCCAATTTGGAAACTGCCGACCGACGGCGACCCAATTGAAAGCGATCAATACAATACAATACAATGCACATCGTATCGTGTCCACGTAAATACGGGGGGAAATAAAGCAGAGAAAAGAAAAGAAAAGGAAAGAAAAGAAAAGGGAAGAGAAGAAAAAGAAAAAGAAGGGAAAAAGCGGAAGAACCAATGGATATGGATGTGCTGCATGCATAGTTCAGTGCGATTAGTAGATAGACATAGACACGACGACGACGACGCTGGATGGATGGATAGGGTGGGCAGTGGGTGTTGATGGAGCAAAGCTAGCGATAGCGATAGCGAGAGTGTGACTAAGAGCGAGAGAGTGTGAGAGAGTGAGAGATGAAGAGAATCAGACGAAGGAGTAAGGAGCGAGCGAGAGATGGATGTAAAAGAAGGAAGGAATGAACATCCTCATGCAAAAACCAAAAGAAACCGAGCGAACGAGAGTGGTGTGTCGAGATCGTTAAGACAGAACCAAAAACAAAACAAAAACAAAAAACAAAACCAGCCCATAAAAAAAATAGAAAACATTTATCCATCATACATCATCATCACGACGAATCCAAGTCCGCACCACCTGCTGCACCTCCTCCATCCTGCGGCGCACCAACGCGGCGCGGCATACTGTAATTCACTCCCTTCCTCGAATTCTCCCCGTCCCCGTTCTCCGTAGCATGAAGCCTCCGACTCCCAGCGAGTAAGGGCACGTCCACGCTCCCCACCTGCTGGTGCTGATGCTCCCCTCCTATTCCTGTGCCAGGTCGGGCGAAAGACGGACTAGAATCCGAGTCCGAATCCGAGGGTGCCTGGTCTCGGTTTCGGTCTGTGTCCTCATAATCCCGCACTTGCTCTTGCCCTCGCTCTCGATCGCGTGTGTGGTAATGGTAGTGTCCACCACCACCGCCAACGAGCGTATCGTCATTCCCTTCCTCTTCATCTCCCTCAGCTTCCCACCGTTCCTCTCCCCTGCGTATACCAAACTCCCCCTCCTGCGCCGCTTTCCATCCCTCCGCCTTCTCGTCCGCTTTCCCATCACCTCCGCCCGCGCCCCAAAGCGTGCGCTCGCTCTTCCGCTCGCTCAATAACATCCCGTCCTCCCCCACCCCAGGCGTCCCAGGCATCGCGACAAACGACACCCCCAGCCCGCCGCCGCCGCCCCTTACCACAGCATACGCCGCCTTCTGGTCCATACTCAGCCCCCCGCCCTCGCCCGCCGTGCTCACGCTCGTACTCAGGCTCCGAGCGCGCGCGCCGCCCATGCCCAGCGCCTCGAGCTCCCTCTCCCTTTCGCGCCTTCGCTTGCTCTTCCCTAATACCCCATCCCGTCGGTTCATGACCCACCTCACGCCCACCACCACCGTGCACAGCACCGCCACGCCCAGCAATACGACGCCCACGATCGCGCCTGTACTCAGCTTCCGCGAGGAGGTGGACACCGTTTTGGTGTTGTTGTCGCTCCCCGTATTAGGTGAATTCGCGCCCCCGTCCGAGGATGAAGTGGACGGCGACGAGGAGGAAGAAAGGGGCTGGTGCAACACGCGCACGGTGTTGAATTCCTGCAGCGCGACGGTAGGATCTGTAAGCGCTAACAACCCGAACCGCGGCTTGACATCGCCCCCACCCCCTCCACTGCCACCTCCATCTCCACCATCGCCGCCACTAGTGACCGGCGCGAAGCTCCCGTCCTTCGCAGGCTGCGTGTACGCCATCACGCTGTACACGTTCCGCAGGAACGGGACGCCCAGTATCATGTCCCCGATCCCGCCGTTGGCGCTGCCGAGCTGCGCGTCGGCGGTCTGGATGAGCCCAGTGCAGAACGCGGCCTGGTTGTCGTCTGGCGGCTCTGCTGTGAGATCGAGCGGGTGGATCGGGATCTCGGGGCGCGTGTCGAGGGTGAAGGTGAGGTTGAGCGGGGTGGTGCAGGGGATATAATCTATGTGTGTTGAGGGGCGTTAATACTAGTACGAGGGAGGAGAAAGGAAGGAAGGAAAGGAGGGGAAGAAGAAGGAAGCAGGAAGGAAGGAAGGAAGGAAGAAGGAACCACGCACATTGGCCATCCGCAGCAGGCTCAACACCAATCGCCCCATATATCGCATTCGCAATCGCACTCGTCGTCAGAATAAGCGGCACCCCGCTGTCCACCACCGCGCTCGGGAACACCGCGCCGCTCGCGCTCCGTCCCACATCCACCGCCTTCCTCTCGCCCCCCACATACACCGTGATCGCCCGCACCCCCACCTTCCAGAAGAGCGTCCCGGACGCCTCGCTCACGAGCGACGAGTACGCGATTTTGCTGGGATCTGGGACGAGCGCGGCGGGGTGCCGCCCGATCCCGAGGAGCGAGGGCACGCGGTCGGAGCCGGGGCGCGCGAGCGAGAGGGAGAGGAAGCGCGCGGCGGGGGCGAGGGAGGTGGGTGTGATGGAGAAGAGGTTCGAGGCCCATGCGGCGCCGTCTGGGGCGTTGGACGTCACGGGGGGTAGGGATACCGCGATGATGGAGTTCAGCGGGAGCGCAAGCCCGAGGATGCCGCTGAATTTAGGGGTGAGTGGTTCGGACTGGACGTCGTTCGCCGCGGCTGAAGGTGCGTGAGCTTTAGCTTTGAAGTGATAAGAGAGGGAACGCACCGAGTGCCTGATTGTCTATCTCGTACCCGCCTATCGAGACGCGGTCCCAGACGACAGGGCCAGCCGCCGAGCCCTGCAGATACGGGATGCTGAAATCGGCGCCCGTTGCGCGCGACCCGCTCGGGTCGTACAGCCGTCCATCAGTGAGCTTGCAGCTGGAGGTTGAGCATGACGTCGAGGCAACCCACTATGAGCCGAGTTAGGTGAGCGTGAGCATGAACAGGGGAGGAGAAGAGAGGATGAAAGGAAGGACGTACGAGATCAGACGAGCCGGTGTCGACCTGCAGCGAGAATTGCTGGTTGTTAGAACCAAACTTGACGGGGAGGGTATATGCCCTGTCGACGAACGAACGAGTCAGTCATTAAGTCAGTCAGCTGCCACTGAACGGAAGGAACATGGAGGAGGGAGGAAGAACGATGACGCCACGAACCGCTACGAGCTGCACCCTGATCGCTGCTCGTCGTCATCACCACCGTCTGAATCAAGAGCAAAAAGGAATAAGCTCAATGAGAAAAGAGCCAGCCAGCTATCATCGATCGGCAACGTCGGCGAACGAACGATCGAGAAATGCCGCGGGCATCGATGGCCGATCACATCTGCTCGTTACTCGTCGCTCGTCATGATCGAGCGCTCCTGCAACAGCAACACACGACGACGGTGGGGTGTGGGATGTACACAATGGGGCAGGTAGGACGATGAAGGAAGGAAGGAAGGAAGCTTGTATGAACCCCTCATCAACATCGAACAGAAGGAGGAGAGAAATGGAATGCGGGGTATTATCACCCGCTCCTCCCTGTCATCTCCACCCTGCCTCCCTTCCTCCCTTCTTCCTCTCCCCTCCCATCCTCTCTCTCCAACTTCAAATCCAACAGTAAAAGAGCATAAAAGAAAGGACTCACACATCGTACACCCCGCTCCCAACCATATCAAGCGGGAGCACCACCCCGTCCGCCGCGCCGCCGCCCTCCACCGTCACCCCATCTCTTTTTGCTCTCTGTCTTTTTGCTCTTCTCCTCTCTCTCCGTATTTGTGTCCCGCTCTGAGATGCAGATGCGTAGTTGCTGTCGTACTCGTGCTCGAGATCGTAGTCGTAGTCGTAGTCGTAGTCGAGAGCGCGGGCTTTGCCTTTCCACTTGGCCGATGTAGATGTCGTTGCCATCTTCTTTTAGTTCCGAATTTCGAGGTGGGATCAGACTGTGTGTATGCGTTGGGTGTGCGTGATTCGGTCCTCAATTTTTGAGCGTTGTGGGGTGTGCGTACGCTGGAGGCAGGAAGACGTGGGGAATGGAATGGGCGTAGAGCGGGTGGAATACGAGAAAGTGGACTGACTGTACGTTGCTAGTTCGTTCAAATGCCCGTCTAGATCCGGCCCAAATCCAATAAACGTCCACCCTTCCGATGGTAGCAGCGGCAGTGGTGCGTTGGGCTCAAGTTCACGTCGTTCGAATTTCGGCTCTATGAGTCGTCCACAGTCCAAAGTCGATTGGATTGACGGACGGTCGGTCGGTCGGCCGTACTAGCTAGCCGTAGTAGGTGGCCTAACAGGCCTAGGAGGGGCCAAGAGGATACAAGTAAAGAGAGGGAATGTCGTGGATCTTGGAAGATATCCACAAACCCGAACTCGAACGATAGCTGGTATAGACGCACGGTGATGAGAGCCAGCCGTGAGTAAGTAGCTTTCATACATAACATTGGCATGATGAGAAAAAACAGCCAAACACACCGAATTTGACAGGGCAATCTCGCCGTCGTGGGTCGTGACCGTCGCATAGGTATGTAACAGCTCGTTGCGCTGCAATTGGCTGTTGCCGCATGCGGCACGATGCCGGAGCGTGTCTGTCACTGATGGATTCCGAATCCGATGTTTACGGGTCAAGTGCCCAGTCTGATGGCCCAGCGAATGCCGTTGCCAATGCGTGCCTGGTGAGAGTCTGTTGATTTAAGGTTAGTTTTAAGTTGCTCGCTCGCTCGCTTGCTTGGCGAGGACGAGGGACGAGGAACCCGGAAAAGGGGCGAAAACGAAGACTGAGGATTCAGGAAGACCAAGAAAACCGATTCAACTCGAAGCACGAATGATATTTAAACGCATTCCAGGCTTCAGACTTCAGGCTTCGGCCACCCAATTCCCATTCGCGCTCGATAGAACTAGAACTGGAAGTGATTTAAACACGGCACGGCACGCAGGACACCGGATCCAGTTAGTCCAGTCCACCTCTCCTCCACCTCCTGAAACACAAATAGACACGGACGTGGACCTAGACCGAATGGAGATACCACCCCGCACTAGTCCCAACGCAACGTATTACGCGCCCATGAAGGCCCAACGACCGTGAATCCCGAACGCGACTCGCGACGGTGATCATGTCCCGCTGGGTTACGTTAATAATAATATGTATGGCGCAGATGGATGGATGGATGGAGATGGATGGATGGCATTGGTGCGTATGTAATTGTAAATAGGACTCGGAATCGGAATTCCACGCCTTTCTTCCGAATTCGTGCTGATCATGATGAGAGTTGAAAGTGATCAGTACGTGCGATTATTTTTATAAAAAGAGTCATCCATCCGTGCAAATCAATCCCTACGGTATAACATAACGACGAATGGGCCGTTTTTCTATAATAAAAAAGCAAGACTGAACAATGCTTTCAATGTTTCATTGCCACGAATCAGTATCGTCCAATCCGACGCAGAGCTGACAAGCGCATTACCAAGGTCCAAATGTGCGCCAAAGGCGTTTGAGTACGGGCAGGTCTCCCCGTCTCGCGGCGTGAAGCAAGTACGTATTTAATACGTCCTTTTTTCAGTCCCATTCGTGGCCTCGGGAGTTGTTGGGAGGGATGGATGTAAATACTAAAATCGCATGTCTTTCTTAAGTTCATTCTCTGATGATCACTTGTATCAACAAGACTAGACTTCCAATACACGTGTCCGACTTCATATGATGTTCCCCAGTGATGTACCAGTTACCACAGCTTTCCAGCGACATATATCGCCACATAAGATAATCGATAACGAGCGAAAAGGAAAACTTTGAAAAACGAAAACTACAGAGGTGCTTGCAGGAATCAGGTTAGTTAAATTTCAACCAGGCCACTGCTGCCGAGCGTGCTACCAAGCGGCGCGCTTACAATAAACGACGCTCGAGAATCGAGATTCATTCAACGCGGGCAGATCCCTCCGTCTCGCAACGCCCAGTATCTCGGTGCTTTTAGGGATCAAGGTGAATTGTTCGCCCCAGAGTAGGGGCCTGAGCTTATGAGAGCTCCCTGCTAAAAGCAACAGCGTGTAAGCGTTCGACTCTTCTAGTGTTAAATGTGTGTGCATTTATTGATTTCTTTACCGTAGTATGCTCCCCACTAGTACGAATTTAAACTTCTCTTCCATAAATAGCCGAACAAGATGCCCACAGTGCGGGATATCTACTTAGATATATGGTACGACGCGAGCGCTTGTTCAAGCTGATCCCTGTCCTGAACCCAACTAAACTCGGTTGGGCATTTGGAGTAGTGCTTCAATTTCGAATTTCGAAATCAGGGTATTTTAGATGTTACGCATTGCATAAGCCTGTTAGAAATCAACACGGTTATATGGTCGGCGGCCACCCGAATCAGAACTTTGCGTCGAAGTCACATTTGCTTTGAAGTGGATAAAATCATCATCATACTGCAAAGGCTCATTCAAAAGAGAAATTCCAATAACATACACACACCTTAAGCTTATTTTTATGGTGATAAAGTGACAGAAACAAAGATATTTCAAAGAACAATCTCCAAAGAGAAAGAATTCAATGAATGGGATGTATCAGTCTCGATCGTATACCAGGAAATGCGAGATGCCTATACATCGGTTTTCTTCCCTACTAAGAATAAATAAAACGACGTCCGTAGCAGTTTAGTGAGAATTGGATCGGAGAAATTTCTATTTTTTAGGTAGAAATACCCTGGCAGACAAAGTGCTGCCTGAATTCCATAGTAGGCGTCCATAACCCACTCTTCGTCGACTTACCCGCAGTTGAACGCGCCAAAGCAGAGATAGGTATCGTTAAAGCCGCGGCACCGTCACCTCACCGCTTCATGCACGTCTGCACCCTCAACCCCCTCGCGTTGATAGCGACATGGAATAGCGATTGTTTCGATGTGGAAGTCGATACTATCAGATCAATATCTCAAGCTACTCCAAACAACCAGATCAGATCACATGCTACATTGCTATAGTAACGACCGTACTGTCCCAGGTGAGTATTCTACTTGTCATTCTCGTCAGGGAGCCACCCCGCGTATTTCTCAACACGGCCTACGGTCACATTGGGTTGACGTCCCTCGACTGTCCCAATCTGGGTCTTACTACTATATCATGCATTACCACCTGGCCCTGCACAGCGCTCAATTTTTGCATGAGCGACTCAACATACCTTTCCGCCTCCAATCCTCCAGATGTTTAAGTATCTATGCATGGTTAGGTTAGAAGAGGCACAGTATCGAGGTGCTACACAATAATTTGGCATTCTGGAGGTGCGTTCTACTGGAGTTAGGCGAGTGAGACAGAGCAACTGAGATCGTATGTGTGCTTTCAGAAAGAGGGTAATGAGGAGGAGAATGGTTCAGTACGGGCATGAGGAGGGTTGGAATATGTCGGAGACGAATTGGAATCATACTCTAAAAGGAGAAATGTGCTTTCCTTTATTTTTCCCGCTTGGACAATTTGTAATCGTCGTACGCCATAGGTAGTGTGGATGGCAATACTCCCCGGAGCATTCGCCATTCGCCGGCGAGGCGATACCCCTGGCGTGGGAAAGTGGC
>JANCIO010000580.1:0-14026 GCA_027604855.1 Psilocybe subaeruginosa
AATTTTGTCAAGTCCAATGGAATCCGTTGGACGTCCAATGGACTGTCCATTGGAATTGGCTGGGTCCGGTGAAAGTCTGTTGGAGTCCAACGGAATATGGGGGGCACTGTAAAGTACACCATCAACCCCATCACAGCCATCAAAAAATGGCATATTGGCAGTGCATAAAAGTCGATGAGAAGTCAATTGAATGGAATTCAATGCATGTGGTAACACGTATCGGCTTCTTGTTGGCATATGGCAGAGTTTTATATTTTTGATGAAAATCATTGATGAGTGATCACAAAACCAACAAATGATCAAAACGAACAACAGGTAAGGGATAGTAGTATACCATGGCATTCTGGAATCTGTTATTTGTTGTCCAAATCAAGTTATCAAAGCTGCAAGAGGAAGCCAGAAAATATTCATATTTTTTTGCAGAGACAAAAAAGACAATATTCATAAGTATACAGTAAAAATTACAGGTCCAGAATGCCCTCAGAGTCATTGAAATTGCTGTTGAAGCTAGAGGTGGGGCCTTCAAAGCTCATCCGCAATGATTCTGAAGGAAAATAGCAAAGTCACAACTTTTTTTTCAGCAGCTGGTCAGACCCCCCCCCCTTCCACCCTATGTTCTGGATCCATGTTCCACCGCCCCCTTGCTCACCACAGTTTTTCTGCCATTGTGATCTCTTTTGAGGTGGTGTGAATGGCCCATCACTCATTGATGGCTCTAACTCACCCAACGCACTCAAATTGGGCAATGAATAGCTTTATTTGGTTATCAGAAACATTGAAACAATGGTGCAACTTTTACAAGAGGTCATCTGGTCAACTACTATATCGAAATTTCTGAGATGTGGGCCCAAAATCCGCAAAAGGTAGACAAAGGTCGGCCTGTGGTGCCCTCAAATCCGCTAAAGGCGGACAAAGTTTTTGCGATTTTTGGGCCCTCAAATCCGCAAAAAGCGGACAAGCTCTTGGTAGAGCTTCCCGGGTCCTCTCATAGCCCCATAGTTTTGAAAAAATCCAAATCTGGACTGTTCCAGACATGACACCAGAGCGTTTTTTCTCATCGTATTGTTATTGACGCTGCACAATTCCAACAGCCTAATATAAAGTATAATAATACAGAGCTACAGTATTAAGAGTAGACGAAAAGACAAGAACAACACAATTTGCTATACGAGTTTCGCAATGGCATCACACGCCAGACAGACCGTATATGCTTTATAACGAAAATAAAAGTAAAGATAGTAGGATGACGACGGAGAACCGAGCTTGAAGAAAGCCTCTCCAATTTCAACACACCTCCATCTCCGCTCTGGACTTGATATCACGCTCGTCTATCGTCGAGGGCTCTCGCCCCGTGGACGTAGTGCCAGCACTCGCGCTATCCGATCTGGACATCTTCGTTTCGTCGACTATGATTCTCAACTAAAAAAATTAATCCATCAGCAATCAACGGCTCTGCGCTTCGTTGACCTTGTGTGATACAAGGGGCGCGAAGGATGTGGGACGCACGGAGGGTGTGTTGTTGCTTGCGAGGCCGAAGGTGTTGTTCGGGAACATGATCGGGACGTTGCGGTCATGCGAGTTTTGCGCGCGATGGCCGGCCGGATGGAGTGTCTTACGTGCGTTGAGGCTGGGGTGTTCAAAACAAGAGTGAGGAGCCATGCATAATGAGAAGATTCGCCGACTTACGTAGCGAGAAACGAGTTGGCGTAGACTAGGCATGCAGACTTAGTAAGAGAATGAAGTAGCATGGAGAAAAGGACGCATACATTTGCTGATGACGAAGTGGATTCCCATGAAAATCAGGTTCGTGTGCATGGTCAGCCACTGTTACACGGTTTCGTGTTAGCGCGCGGTTAAGGCGTTGGGTTTATATGATTGGGACTCACGCAGATGAGCGATATCACCGTCGCAGCGCTGATCCAACAATGTCCCTCAATTAATTTACCATCACCACAAGGAGCGGCGACGACATACCAAGTTATGGATCCGTTCTCGAATGTGTACAGCATGAGCGAGTCTAGGACATGATTCAAGCTACAATGATGTCAATTTAGTTAGCAGCGATCCAAGTTACTACCAGGGTCCCTCTACTGTGTGTACCTCGAGTTTTTCTTATGTTTCTTGTGCAAAAGATAGCACAGCGAGACCGTAATGAGCACGTCGAAAAGCGAGGAGATAGCGAGCCCTAAGGAGAAGGACCACTACGAAATGAAATGAAATGGAACGAAACAAAGCGAGGTGAGGGTGGGTAAATGAATACAGATACGATGAATGTGCGCACCGTATACAGCTTAATGAAGAGCTTGAAGCTGCGCAGGTTGATCCTGGTAAAGACAAAGTAATGAGCATCAAAGCAAAGCAGTTGGGTAGGTGCTACAAAGAGACAGACGGACGGACGTACATTTTGGCTGTGGTGACTGTCGGGCGTTGACAACGAGCAAAAATCGGAATCGGGAAGGGGAAAAAAGAAGCAAATTAGGGCGCTAACTTTTTAAGATGAGACGACGATGTGGGTTGGCACTTACGACATGCAAAGCCTATACGAGTAAGAAGATTTTTGATTATTAGTCCGATTCAGATTTTATTCGCGGTGCATGGTCCAGCGGAGGTTAATGTGAGAGCGGCGACTTACTGAGACGTGCACATGCGAGGAAACCCTATAGCAAGTTAGGTGGTGAGCGGTCGGGTACTCTGGATATACCATTTATGGAATATTGAAGGGGTTGGCTTACGAGGGGAATGGCGAGGATGTAGTTATTGTTACTCACTGTAATACATCAATTCGTCAGATACAGCGACGAGCGATCAGGACGTAGGGAGCTTACGTTTGAAGATCCGGTGGACGAAGAACCTGAGGGGGGAGTGTCAGCGACGTTGCTCTGCAGATGGGTGCTGGGAGAGGGTAACTTGCAGATGGACGAGGAACGTTAGCACTGCCTACATGTAGAGTCAGTATATCTGAGTCTTCATAAATTGATAAGGGACGTACCGTAAACGCGATTGTGATCTAAAGGGTCAAATACAACCGTCAGCCAGCTGAATCGTGTATGTCGAGAGTTTTTGGGCGGAAGAATACGTACCGCTAACGACCTGAAGTAGCAGAAGCGAAAAGAAGGATAACGTGTTTAAGTATAAGAACCGGCACAAACTGTGGAAGAACGCGAAGGGGGGAGAGGAATAGCACGTACCAAGGGATGTAGTCGATCCGCGCCGTGTCCCCGAAATGCGCGATGAGATGGTCCCACAGCGCAGTTGTAATGAAGATCGTGTGGCAGAAGTCCAGGAACCTGGGTGAAGGTGTCGTCGTTTGTTAGTTAACTGATATATTTTTTCTGCTGCAGGTGACGGCGAAGTGCGGGATGGCTGGCTTACCATATGAGAGCAACCTGAGTAGTAGAGATAATTGATCGTCATCACCATTAGCGGAAGCGTGTCGACTCTGAAAGATGAAAGGTACGTACGAGACTGCGGAGCATGCGCGGGTCTTTGGTGTAGTATTTGAAGTAGGAGAATGCCTGCGAGGTGACCATGCCCGAGAACCTGTTCGTCGTTTTATTTTATTTGAGTAAGCGTTAATTTCAGCGGAATAAAGTAAGATAGGACTCGGCGTATAAGGAGTGGGGAAAATGGAGATGGAGATGGAATTGGAGTTGAAGTTGGAATTGTAATTGGGATGGTGAAGAAAATAAAAGAAAATAAAAGAAGGGAGATGGACCTACACTGCGGCGACGATCCCGCGGATCATGAGGGCTCCGAATGTGCGCCCGATGTCGACCATCGTTGCTAACTGGTGGCTGGCGTGATGGAACTGGGCAGTGATCTATATAGACGACAGGAAGGACGAGGAGTATTTGACGGGCCCAGGCAAGAGGGGGAAGGGGAGGGAGGGCCTGGCAGGGGATTAATTTAGCTCGTTCGTTCCGTTTATTTATGAGTTCGTTTACTTAATTTGAGTGAGCCTCCCGACGGTTCGGAGAGGGGTGCGACCCTGGATGGGGCGCTGGGTGTGAAGTAAGTGACATAACAAAACAAAAATGCTCAGTTTCGGAAGGAGGTTGGTTGGTTATTCTGAGGCTGTAAGCCCCAGGGATGGTGCTAGCGATGGCCGGAGTTCGGATCAGGTTAGCTGGGTGTTTTGGGATGTACATAGCTATGATCGTGATTGGAATGGCTTGATTGATAGACAAAGAAATACTTAGAGAGTTTATTCAAGCGTACAAATGCGATGCGGGTGAGGACGGTGTGCATTGATAGAATAGAATTGCGACTTCGATTGGCGAAGGGGAGAAGTGGAGAAGAATTGATTATGAGTGTGATTGGCGCTTGAGATGGGCTCGCGATTGGGTAGGTGTATGGGGAACTAGATGATGATCAGTGGCACGAGTCTAAATCCACAGACACCTGATCATTGGGAAGAGCCATTATTGGAGAGGCCAGGAACAAACGCTCCCGAACTGTCAGCGTATAACGTACAGACATACTTTTGTAGAAAGAAAGTGTGTTTTATGTGCCTATAGTAAGTGCGTTGGGGAGCCGATACCGCGATGCCGGGCATGAACGGATTAGATTGGAGTCGAAGCTGTCAATGGTGTCTGCCTCCTTTCGGTTTCACGACAAAAGATTGACGGTGCTTTTGCTTTTTGTTTTTCGGTGTCAAGTGCACAGCCAGTGCGGACTTTGTGTTTTGGCGACTTGGACACTGTGCGTCTGCGAAAAAGGTAAAACTCTCGCGTAGAATTCTCGTACGTGGATGTTTACGTACGGGCAGCCAGAGGGAAAGGGTGGAGTAGAGAAATGAAGGGGCGTTCGTCGAAAATGACCTTTGAAATTCCGAATGACGAGAGGTCCGAGGGGTGGGTCCGAGTCGGACTGTTCTCTGTCGAGTATGGGGGGATGGAGTAGACAGCTAATAGGCCACGAAGTGTGGTTCCGATAAGTTGGGTAGGTATGATATGTTACAGCGTGTATTTAGTGCGCTGCGGGGGGATGGAATTGGATCTAGGACACACACAATGACACAGAGAAAATAGGGTTGGCTGATGGATAGGTGCCGCCGAAGGCGAATGAGATGGCCGTAGTGACGTTGAGAGCGCGAGAACAGGTTAACGCATTTCTTTAGTCTAGCCAGTGACATGACGCGGACGCTTTGTTATCGAGGTACCCTTCCTTGATAAACGGAGGATGATAGCAGGAGTGAAAAATAGCCTAATCATTCGGTGTAGTACAACACAGGGAACAACAGACCAAGTAAGGCAACGAGCAAGTACTTCAGTCGGTTTCAAGTTGAATGGCAAACGAATGCGATGCGCCGCTTGCGATGGGTTAGACAGTTGTAGTTAGGTCCAGGTTGTTCGAAGAGAACAGACGATAGATATAGCAGAAGTAGGGCATCATAGCACCAGCACCAGTGAAGATAAGATTCTAAGGACAGACTGATCAGGAGTGCTGGCGTTATCGTGGGAGAGGCACATGGTTGAAGCCAGGTTCAATTTGTCGCGTACCGTCACCGGCGTGACAAGTCACATTCTTCACCTTCGTCCCCAATAATGAGCGTACGTCCTCTCCTCCAAATCCCTTCAGATTCTCACAAAACATGGCTGCACACAGACATTCACCGTCGGAGAAGAAGGTAGGTACCGCTGCTTACACCAATTCTCGCTTTAATTGCAACAATACGCCTAACCCATCTTTGTCTTTCTTTTTTTCCAGCCTAGCCGGGGCGCGGATGTCGAGAGCGAATACGACGAAATGAAGCTCCAGAGGAAGACGACCTGATGAGCGAGGGCGATGCGGTGCGTGGTTCCGTCCCTTGTATTTCCCACAATAAACGCCCATTTTGACCACGCATACATGCATTCTCACAGGCCGCCGACGCTGCGTCCAACGCCCGCGCGAAAAAGGAAGCCACGGCCAACAAACAGATGAAGCGGCAGAAGCGAAAGGCAGAGGAGGGTCAGCTGCAGATAAAGAGGCAGGAGATGGACAAAGCAAAGGCGCGTATACAGGTCCTTTTTTCTTACATTTCTTGTCATTGACAGGACCTCCGCCTTCACTATAGATTGCAGACGCTGTCAAGCGCTACTCCTACCTCCTCGGCCAGACGGAGCTGTTCTAGCACTTCGTCGATATCAAGGTAAAGCCTCGCGTGCCTTTCGTTCGTCGTTTCCTATTTTACTCATTCCCTGCAGAGAGCCTCCGATCCCGAATATGCCGCCATGATGGACGCCGAACCAAAACCCAAAGGCCGCGGCCGCAAAAAACAAGTGTACATGTTCATCGGTCGTCATCGTGGATATGACGTGTCTAATTTTTTCTCCCTCCATGCAGCGACAGCAACGCCAGACATCGCAAATCCGAGAAGGAGGAAGACGAAGAGCTGCTCAAAGACGGAGAAGCTGGTCTGAGTGGAGATGACCAGCCGTATGTGTTCGAGTCGTCACCGAGCTGTGAGTGCCCTATGCACCGTCCTTGCTTGTCGGTCCTAATTGTGCGGATGCAGTTATCAATGGCGAGGTGAGAGCATATCAGCTGCAAGGTCTGAACTGGATGGTCTCTCTGCACCACAACGGATTGAACGGCATCCTCGCCGACGAAATGGTACGCGTCATCGCTCTCCTTCCCATCATCCCCGTCATCGCTACCCTCCCATGCTGACCAACCTGCGCAGGGCCTCGGCAAAACGCTGCAAACCATCTCCTTCCTCGCGTACCTCAAGTACTACCGCGAAATCGGAGAATGTTACTAAAGCTCAAGAGAGAAGCGAGAAAGGAAAACAAAAAAACACGCACCAGACACCCCCTTCCTCGTAGCGACCAAATCCGGCTTCATCTCCAACAACCTCTCACACAGCCCCCGTACCTGCTCCTCCTCGATCTCCTGCGCGCGCGCCCAGTCGCCCTCCCCGCTGAACTCCATGTTCGTCCGCGACTCGCCCTTCTTGTATTCGAGAGGGCAGTCGAGCAGAATGACGCATGGGTTGGAGATGTGCCGCATGGCGGGGTGCGTGATGTCTTTGTTGAGGAGTACGCCGGAGAGTACGCGGGATGCTTCGATCTCGCCGATGGGGATCTTCTCTACGCGCACGTAGCGCTTTATATCGATACTCGTCTGGCCACCAGTATGTCCCGCAGCGACAGATCTCACCGCCTGCAGTGCAAACTTACACATCATGTCCGACCAGCGCGCAACGAACTTCATTCCTATAGACGTCTTGATAAGAGAGAGCACCTGCGCGTCGACGGCGGTGTCGATGGGAACGGAGATGCGCTGGATGATGAAGAGCGCCTCGGCGAGGGCTTTATTGTAGGCGGAGACGATGACGACGGGGTGGATGTCCCGCTCGAGCTGGGACAGGGATTGAGCGGGGATCTCGCCGGCTGGGTGGTGTAGTGGGAGAGAGGGGAAGGGGGAAGGAACGCGGAGAGAGGGATGGAGAGAGAGAGGGAGGTGGGAGAGAAAGAGAACAAACAAGACAGAGGACTGTGCGCCGAGGATGATGATACTGGTCGTGCCATCGCCGCACTCTTCGTCCTAGGTCCTGCTCAGCTCGATCATGTTCTTCGCGGCGGAGTGCGCCACGTCAATCTTACCCAAGATCGCGTTGCCATCATTCGTCAGTCTGCATTCATCAGGGAGATGGGAGTCAACTATCTTCAAGGTTGTGTCTGCGACTGCTCGTCAAAGAGGGAAGATTTGCCACGCCGCTACGCAGTCCCGGAGCTCTGCGTGGCTATGCTGTGGAAGTATGTCAGTAAAGCGCTGGTAGCCAAAGAGCGGAAGGGAAAGGAAGGGAATAAGGAAGCGTGGGCGGCGGGAAGAAGTGGATGCGGGGTGGATGTAAACTATTAATGAGTATATGCGTGAAGTTATGTGTGTGCACGGTGAGGATGGGTGAAAGTGATAATGATATGCGAATGGGAATGGGAATGGGACAAGAATGAGGATGCGAATGACAAATTATACTGCCCAGTGACTTACGAACAGGAGAGGGAGGACTGGGATGGTCGGGTCAAAGGCCATGGTGTTGTGTTGTAGGGTACGACGAATAATAAATTGGACATTCAGTCGTCAAGTGTGGCGAAGTATCGTATAAAAATAGGACAGGCAGATGAGTGTCGGACATATGTGATGGAAAATCAAAAGATGCATATATGTATCCTCGCACTGGGGTGGGTCGGGGCTGAAGACAACGTTGATGCTAATGCATGATGGCCCAGGGACCGCATTGTCTGTGTTTCCATAGATGTTGAATCAGGCGGCACCAGCTCTGCAGCGATTAGGCATCCCACAATCCCGACAGCCACTTCATCCTCATCCTCTTCGACCGAAACCGGATTGAATAGACCCTTGTGCCCCCGAGGTTAGGTCTTCGTTCCGGGTCCGGCCTGCGACGGGACTCAGAGGAGTGGCATGGCTCGTACTCGTACTCAGTATCAGGTTCGACTCGCGAGGGTGAAGAACGTTTCGGAAGGAAAGAGCAATCAAGTGAGGGGTTTGGAATCGGATGACAAGAATGACGTAAGTTCGTGACTTGGCCCCGGTCCGAGCCTGCACACGCACACATTCACGAGCACTTGGAGGGCCCGAGCACGTGAACGACACGGTTGTAACATCGGCCTTGTATCCTGCGTTCTTGACCACATTTCCGTTCCATGGGATCGCATTTGCAAAACCTCGGCGCAGCAACACTGATGAACTCGGACATTCTGCGGTGCGCTGACATTGACTCATTGTGCTACTGCTTAGCCTCCGTATGCTTTGTTCAGAACATGACACTGTTCGATATTTCAAGGACAGATCTTTACCTTGCATTCTATCTTCTGGAAAGTCAGTCCAAGTGCCAATGATACGAACAGTAGCAATCGGTCATTCCCATTCCGGTTCATGTATTCAGGTTGAACTTTGTGATGTTCATGAATCTGAATATTCATCGCCTTCATGCCACATCTCTCCCGCGTATGGATATGACCTTGTTCCTGGTAGATTACTCGCCCACTCAAGTGACTCGCCCTCCTTGTATAAATCTTTGGAGTCCTCTTGTGGATCGCCTGCCTGAGATGCTTGTCAATGTGGTGTTGCTTCGTGTTCGTCCTCTGCGAATGCTTGCTCTGGGTCTACTATTGACAACAGTGCATTCGAAGGGGTCTCCATTCTCGATGAATCGGCACATACCCTTCCGTTTTGTCTCCGCTTCGCTTTTATTTGTACCACTGTGCTCCCGTTGTTCGCATTTACCATTGCGTACATGTTCCCTTCGTCTAAGCCGCGCATTTTCCCTTCGTTTCCCCTCTCCGTCGGTGGTCACTTCTCTATTTGTTCTGTTTTCGTTCATCGCCCTCCCGACTTGTTTTGTCATGCCGTATCCCATCCAGTTACATCCAATTACATCCTCTTCCTATCCAACCCATCGTGCTTTATGCCATCCCCGTGTACTGATATCCCTTGATCCTCCTGTTATTTTTCTTGGCATAAACCTCTCACACGTACTTAACACCGCGGTCTTTGCTATCGTCTATTTCACATACAATGTGGCCTTATAGCTGGCCATTCTTGTGTGGTCTCTGCGTCTGCGTCTGCCTTGTGATTCGTGACACGGATTGATGGAATATAAGTTCGTTATTTTCACCATGCAATTTTACCTGTCTTCAGTGTAGTGGCTGTACATGATGTATCCACATACATATTTTACTTGTCCTTAAAGATCGATGACTCGAGGGACTACCATGTGGTTGTAGTTTCACTTGGACTCTTTGGTACTGGCTTCTAAGCTCAGGTATATATAAATAGATGACCGCGTTTTTATGTTTTCTTGCTTCTATTGTGAGATACATACAATACCCCGTCACGTCCCTGTTCAAGGACGGAAGTTCTTGTAGTTCTGTTGGTCCGACGCATGTGATCGAGTCCAGCCTGGCTCGGGGACAACCGGACACCCCCGAGGTTAGGTATGGGCAATCTTCAAGTTGACGTTGAGTTGACACAAACTCCAATATCCGCCATGTCTTCTGTTAGCTTCCGCCGAAAATTTCAAATGGGTTATAGCGGGTGTACTAGGTACATACTACATTCATCGCGCCATTAATTTGAGATGTTTGGATACTGTAGTTGGGGTTTTGTGGGTGAGGCTCGTGTACGGTAAGCAGTCATCCCAGACTAGATGCTCGTCGCTCTCCCATACTCTTAACCTTCAGAATTATCTTATAGAAAGCGCGCCAGTACCCTATATGCGTGGTTCCTGAGTTGGATGTATGTCACTTTAAACTATCGAATGACGGACTACAGTCCTGGTCCTTGACTGCCTTTGGAATGTGGTCTATGGAGACAAGCGTGATAATTCGAGGAGAAAGGTATGGAACTGTGAGACGTACCCATCTGCCGTTCTTTGGAATCTTCTTCCCAGATTTAAACGGCGTATTTGTGCGTCTTCTCATCGACAGACACGTCAGCACCGTTGTCTTAATATTCCCCACTGTTGCTTCCGTATCTCCAACACTTGCACAACCGTCGTTACTGATGAATCCTCTACAGTCGTGTAGTCGTCGCGACTTCCAAGCTCCCTCACATAATCTTTCCCCCATGCATGAGATAGTTATCGATGTCGGGTAATGTGTGGACATTCAACCCACTCTGTTCTCAAGAGACATCAAGGTGCCACAGTATCGTTTGTGATGTGGATGTCGCAACACGCCTAGAGGTAAATTGTTTGTTGAGGGACCCATCATTTCGTGCAGTATCGATGGCGCTCTCTCCTTCATTTTGCCAATTCCTAAACTTCACGGAATCCATACGGTATCATTAACATCGCATTTTCCCTCTCATTTGCGACATCTTGTTTATTATTTCAATATCTAAATTTGGATTTGATGCTCTTACTCTGGCATCGCCCCCCATACCGCGAACACTGCCTCACAGCTTCAAATCCGAGGAAGCTACGATGGATTTCTCTTCAGCTATTGAGAATAGCCCGTGGCCTTACTTATAGATTCTGGGATACTTTTCGGTATCGCCTACGTGCTCTACTGCCCTCCCTGGCTATATGCCTGTCCTCGTCCACCTTTCTCTTCGATACTAAGAAAAACACTTTCTCTGCGTGGTCCTCACTATGAATCAAACTACCCTGGTAATCGAAAATTATTCTCAATTGGATGATGACGAGGAAAGCTGTGTATTAAATAAGACACAGAGACGATAAGAATAGATCTCGCTTGGTGATAGAAATCGATCATGTCCGTCGGAGAAGAAATTTGTTGAGCGCTGACAGGTCTCTGGTGTTCATTTTGACCTCAGGGCTCGTCATCAGCTAGGGTTAGCAGGGTAGTAACTGACCGGTTGAGAGTTCGGCTCCATCTTCTACATTCTTTCTCGAGTGGATCGATGGGGAGTCATAGCTACATCAGGATCAGACTTGTAATGTACATGGAACCAGGAATGCAGAGACGTTGGCAGTAAATTTGGAAAGGAACCCTTGTCACCGCCCCAACCACTCAATTGGTCATGAGATGCAGCTTCCTTCCGGAGTCCCGGCCATCCGTTTATAGCCCTCTCTGCACCCAGTCCTTGGCTGCTTAGCAGTCCGTGGGGTGAGAAATCGACCGACGACATCGCCCCTCTGCGCATCCCGACCGGACTGTTGGTTCATTACCCTCACCATCGAGATGTGCGCTAATCGTCAAAATCCTGCTAAAGAGTCGAAAGTCAAAGCATTGGGTAATCGATTCAAGAAATCTATGGGATTTGGATCTCATCGGACTGCGAGCCCCCAAGCCGTGGGTCATGTATTGTCGAGTGCCGTGCCAATCAGCGCTGTCGAGTCTGCAGAACTCCGAGTAAAATACGAACATTTCCGCATTCTTGTCATCGGGAGAGCAAACGCAGGCAAAACAACACTGTTAAAGCGAGTATGTAATACAAATGAAGAGCCGTCCATTTATGACGATGGTAAAAATCTTGTGAGCTACTCTGCCCTGCGCCAGATGTCAGACACTTATTATTTTCCAATAGCTCATACCAACTTCGAGGGTAATACACCATATTTCTGCATCTCTCGCAGATAAAATGACTGACTTTTTGACATTGTAGCGTGGAACCCATGACGTCCATCGAGCATTCACATTTAAGAGTAACCCACAGTTCATCTTCCATGACTCGGCTGGTTTTGAGGCAGGGGGTGAGGAGGAACTAAAAGCTGTGATGGATTTCATTGAGAAGTGTTCAAAGGCCCGTGAAGTTGATGATCAAATTCATATTATATGGTATGTGTTTAGTGTTTTTATTTTTATTTTTATTTTTCTTGAAAGCACGTCAATCTTCAATGAGCATAGGTTTTGCTTTGACCCAGATGTATCACGCCCCTTATTGGACTTGGAAGTCAAATTTTTCAATGAAAATCGCAAATGGAATGGTAAGCTTGTGACATATATTTCAATAGTAATGAGAACTCATATAAAACAAGTGCCAGTTGTTGCAATCTTCATGAAATTTGATGATCTCATCAGCCAGGTTTGGGACAGAAATGGTACCCCAGAGCAGAATAAAATGCATGCTTTGGACACTTTACAGAAGAAGTTTGAGCAACCACTGAGGGGCTATCAGTTTCCTCCACAGGCTTACGTTCGGCTTGAGGGTAAGTTATTTATAATTCACTAAATCAATTAGAGATTTAATGTCATGAATAGGACTTGATAAGAATGAAAGTGATCATCAAAAACAAATTGAAGAGCTAATGAAACAAACAGCAGCATCAATTGATGATCTTGCACTCAAAATGCTGTTTGTTACTGTTCAACAAAATAATGTAAAAATATGTGTTGAATATGCAATAAAGCAGTATGTTACTAGCTTATATTATATTCATTTTGCTAATTATGTTCTGTAGCATATCAAAGCGTGGTCCAAAAACAATGGTGTGTTAGTTAATTTGTGCCAGAGCATTGAAGTGTTTCATTTATGTAAAGGATCATTTGATATGGTTCACCATGATTTGGTTTCCACATTACTATTATGTATGTGAATATGCCACTGCACTATAAAAACAATAGCTAACATCAATTTAGAATGTAAGTACCGATTATTCATCTGTATTTTTTAATTGCACTAATCAATGGATAGTATGTGAGTATAAAATTTGGAACTTTTAATGATGTATTAACTGGATTTTATAAGAACTATGGGGTAAGAATCTAACTAGTAGACATATGGTTTAATGCTTAATTGCAATTGTTAATATTTTTCTTTAATTTTCATTAAGAGAGTAAGTTGTGCATATTGTTTGTGATTAATTGCAATTGCTGATATTGTCTGTGCCAATTTTTATTTAGGGTGTAAGTTGTGTGCACTGTTAGTGATTGATTACAATTGTTAATATTTCTGCATCAACTTTTCTTCAGGATGTATGTTGTGTGCACTGTTTGTGATTGACTGCAATTGCTAATTGTTTCTGTATCAATTTTTATTCAGTATGTAAGTGGTATGTATTGTATGCAATTGATTTTAATTGCTAACATTGTTTACATTAACTTTGATTAGACAGTAAGTTGTATTTACTGTTTGTGATTGATTTTAATTGCTAATATTTTCTGCATCAATTTTTATTTAGAGTGTAAGTTGTGTGTACTGTTTGTGATTGATTTCAATTGTTAATATTGTCTGCATCAATTTGTATTTAGCATGTAAGTTGTGTACACTGTTTGTAATTGATTGCAACACTCACTCATTTCTGTATCAATTTTTATTCAGGATGTATGTTGTGTGCACTGTTTGTGATTAATTACAATTGCTAATATTTTCTGTATTAATTTTTATTCAGAATGTATGTTTTGTGCACTGTTTGTGATTGATTTTGATTGCTAATATTTTTTGCACCAATCTTTATTCAGGATGTATGTTTTGTGCACTATTTGTGATTGATCACAACTGCTAATATTGTCTGTGCCAATCTTTATTTAGGGTGTATCTATAATATAAGAGAGCTCAATGACTAAGCTTTTCTGAAAGAGGAAATATAATGTTACATAAGTCAAATTACTTA
>JANCIO010000581.1:0-14017 GCA_027604855.1 Psilocybe subaeruginosa
CTAAATAATGCCTATTGCACACCGCGCTCTCACAGGTTTGTGGTCATTTCCCTCCTTACCCACCGCTTCCGCACCCCTGTGCAGCGGCGCACCACAAACCCCACGTACGCACCCGTCATGGCGACCTTTGACATCCCACTGTATCTCAGCTTGGTGGAGCGCCTGGGCCTGGGGAGCCTGGAAGCCGTGGTGTGGGACAAGGATCTCGTGGGGAAGGAGTATTTGGGCGAGGTCGCTGTTGGGCTGGAGGAGTGGTTTGGGGGTGGAGGCGAGGGCTATGGGGAGGGGAGGGGGAAGGAGGAGAGGGTGTTTGGGTTTAAGGCGGAGGGGAATGTTGTATGTGTTTCTTCATTCTTCATGCTTCTTTCGTAGGGTGGTTGGTGTTGACACTCTTTCCTTTTTTCTATACAGCCATTCACGCTCCCGTTGATCTCGACACGCGCATCCACGCCGTCACAGGGCCGGATAACGATCAAGCTCGGCCTGGTGCGCACATTGGACGCGCAGAATGTAATGGGGTTTGATGAGATTTATGCGGAGCTGATCAAGAGGAGTAGGCCATCGTTGGTGTCGGTGCCCCCGGTGCGTTAACTTGACCTTCTTTTGTTCTTGTTTTGTTTGCGCTAAAATATAACTTTTCTACTTTTGCTATGATACAGACGCAAGGCGTAAGAACGGTTCGATCGGACCATGGCCCTGCAGGCGCAGGCGGACCCGCGGCACAGCTGCAGTATGAAGATGATGGGGGGTTGTCGTCTGATACAGGCGACGACAATAATAATGATAACGACGGAAGCGGGAGCGGGCGCGTGTCGCCTTCAGGGGGTAGTAGGAGTGATACGGGTTCGCCTTCGGGGAGTGGTGAGAGTGATGCAGGTATTTTCGTATGGGAAGGGGAGTCGGGGATAGGGTCGGTGGCAGGTGCAGGGTCGGGTTCGGGCAGTAGGCCGGTGAGACTGCGAGACACGAGAAGGAGGAAGAGAGATTTCAAGTTCAGGGGCGGCGAGAATGATATTGTGGGCACCGTCATGCTAGAGATCCAGGGCGCGGATGATCTGCCCAATCCGGTTAACAGTCAGTCTTCTCCTCTTTTTTCCTTCCATTTCAGGCGATGATTGACGCGTACGAAACTCTAAACTCTAGTAACACGTATGGACCGGGACATGGACCCTTTTGTCGTCATCTCCTTTGGCAAAAAGGTGTTCAGGACACGTGTGATCCGGCACTCGCGGGATCCTGTCTGGGACGAGATGTTGCTCTTCCATGTGTGCAGGTGCGAGACGTCGTTCAAGGTACAGCTATCTGTGCTAGACTGGGACAAGCTTTCGTCGAACGCCCACATCGGGGATGCCTATTTTGATGTGAATGAGCTGGTGCGGCGCGCACCGCAGCCTGATAAGGACACGGGACTGTATCCGGTTGGGGGCGAGGAGGGGGAGAAGGGTGCAGAGAGGATGCGGGAGTATAGTCTGCCGCTAACCACGGCAAAGGAGATGAGGTGGCAGGCGAGGTATAATCCCATCATACGCTTCAGGTGTGCCTTCTTCCTTCTTCCTGTGAACTTGAACGGATATATATGCTAATGTTACCGCAACGCTACGCAGAGCGAAATACCAGCCGTATGACGTGCTCCGACAGCGCTTCTGGAAGCAGTACCTCGCGCAATACGACACGAACAACACGTGCGCGCTGTCTTACGTCGAGCTGCGCACTATGCTCGAATCGCTCGGGTCCACACTCACCTCGACCACTGTGTCCTCGTTCTTCACGCGCTATGGGAAGCACCCACATGAGGACGAGATCAGCATCGAGCAGGCTGTCATGTGTTTGGAGGAGGAGCTTGGCGGCCCCGTGAGAGAGAAGAAGAAACGCATTGGTGGGAATGGGGACACGGAGGAGGGAGAGGATGGAGGGCTAAACCCCAACCCCGTCGAACGCGTCATAAACATCAAGAACTGCCCCCTGTGCCACCGTCTGCGTCTCAACTCGAAAGCAGATATGGACATCGTCACGCACCTTGCTGTGTGCGCATCGGGGGACTGGAACAAGATGGATAAGATTATGCTGGGAAATTTTGTCACGGCGAGGCAGGCGCAGAGGGAGCTGTATACGAAGGCGCTTGAGAGGGTGGGATGGTGGGATAACAGGATTAGGGAGGTGAGTTTATTTTATTTTGTTTTTATTTTGTGGTTGTGTTGTGGTTTTTTAGAGAAGAGGAGAGAAGAGGAGTGAATCAAGATCGGAGCCATCCATTTCTCTCTTTGCTTCGCCCTTGTTTCATCAGTGCGCCAGGACGTAATTCATGTTTTTTTTTAATCTTTTTTTTTTAATTTTTTTTTCGAGTTCGTTTGTGCGATAGCATGAGAGGCGATGAGAAAAGAGAAGCTCTGTCGAGCCGACGAGCTATCCGTGGATTTGTTTGTTCTGTGTGGTTCCTCCCATCTGAAGGATTTATTTGATTACTGTCTCCCCAAGTTCTTTTTTTCCCTTCATTATTTTTTTTCATCTTTTTGCCTTGGTCTTTTGTCTGCTTTTGACGATCTTTGCTTGTCCATCCTTCCTCTGATTTTCAGCCCTCTTCTGTCACTGGACGAGTCCTGATGCCTTTCTCATTTTCTTCAAACAGAACTCAGCAAATGTCGTTATCCAAAACCGCATGACGGGCCAGCTAGAGGAGGAGAAAATACAGATTTATGACTGGCTTGGGATTAGGTTATTGGGCGCCTGGAGTGGTATGGAGGGTGGGCAAGGTGTGTTCCTTTCCTTCTTTGTTTTTTACTTCATGGACTGGCACTGACGTGGCATGGCGGCATTCATAGCTCGAAGGCTGCTCAAGTCATTGTCGATTAAGCATGACAACAAGTACGATGATCCCGGGAGCACGAAGGAGATCCCGGCATTTATCGAGTTCCATGGGTTGAAAATGGACGAAATACTCGATCCGCTTGATTCGTTCAGTGCGTATTCTCTCTTTCTCCCTAAATTAATCCCTTCGCCGAAGCGTATATTTACTAGAAACATTCAACCAGTTTTTCTACCGCAAACTCAAACCATCCGCACGCCCCATGGAATGTCCCACCGACCCCTACCGCCTCATCTCCGCCGCCGATTGCCGTCTCATGACCTTCGCCACCGTCTCCGAAGCCACGCAGCTTTGGATCAAGGGACGGGAGTTCTCTGTCGCCCGTTTGCTAGGTGAACATTATAAGGCGGAGGCGGAGCGGTATGTTGGAGGGGCATTGGCTATTTTTAGACTAGCACCGCAGGATTATCATAGATTCCACTCTCCGGTGGAGGGCAAGGTGGGGGCGATGATAGATGTTGAGGGAGAGAATTACACTGTCATTGTAAGTCTGCCTTTGTTAATTTTCTAGTGTAAGGTCTGATTTTTTTCCCTCCTCCCCCATTTTTGCTTTTAACCTCTGCCTCCGTCCTTTGCAACACAACACAACTCTTCAGCCCCAAGCCATCCGCTCTGCTGTCGACGTCTACGGCGAAAATGCACGAAAGATCGTGCCCATTGATAGCCCTCAATTTGGAAGAGTATTCATGGTGTGTATGGGAGCAATGGTGGCCAGGAGTATCAAGATGACTGTGCAGGAGGGCGAGTGGGTCGAGCGGGGGCAGGAATTTGGGTATTTTGCATTTGGTCAGTAGTTTGTTTTTTTGTTTGTTTTCTCTCTCTCTCTCTTTTTCTTTGTGCATCGGCTGACTGTTATACTTTTGCCTGGTTGTCCATTGCTCCATTGCCCATCGCCTCATCCTTCTTATCCTTTGTTTTCCATTTTCGCACTTTCATTCTTATGTTCCTGTACTATTGTTGAATCAATGTACTGATGTTTCTCTATAGGTGAATCCACGATCGTCATCCTGTTCGCAAAAGGCTGCGTGGAGTGGGACAAAGACCTATTGATCAATGGCCGGGCTTTGTTGGAGACCCTTGTCCAGGTTGGGATGGGTATTGGGAGGGGCAAGCAGTTTCTTTCAGCCTTGCCTTTGCGCTCACCATCTATGTAGGATGAAAAAATCACAGATGTTTAGCTCATTGGATGAATGGACACTGCTTGATATTTGATAATAAAGAGGGATGGGGTTTTTTCTGTTGCTCAAATGTATATAATATAAAATTAGTGACTCGATACAGATTGTAGTTCCGTTAAATATGATTGTGTTTTACGTCTTGTATTTTTGCGCTTGCTCAGTGTACACGCTATATCTAATGCATTCTGGTCGCCATTGGACATGCATGTGTTTGGATGGAATTTGGGTGGGTCGAATCGCTTGCCCAAGTTATGCAACACACCAAAAGATGCTGTCTCAATGAGCATAAGTCTAGACGAGATGTACATACCAGTCTTACTCGTGCTATTGAACTTGAGAGATGATGGACCATGCTGGTGCTTATGCTGGTGCTCCGCAAATGTTCCGCCATTTATAATAATATTAATCGTATTTTCAAACATTGTTCTAGCATTGACATGTGAGGCAAGCTATGAATGAGTAGCGACGATGTGGGTAGGCCGGTAGTTAATGTTGGGGAGAGCAAGGAATGATGTCCGTTGATCAGTACAATGAGAGTGATGTCAAAAAGGGACAAGCCATGGCATACCCAACAACTCCACTATTCTGTATTAATATGGCTATGCTTGACAGCTTGGCCGTTATTTTTTGGTAGGCTTTTGATACAAAATTTCCCCTGGTCTAATTTCTATGTCGAACCTTTGCGACTGCCGGTAAGTGAATCACAGGGATTGTGGCATGTTGCGTACGCATATGAGCCACGAACGCTAAAATTATATGCAAGATGCATAATTGAGACTGATAATAGTCCTGGGGACTGTGCATCGTGCCTAGTACTGCAGAATTTCACAGTCGTGTCGTCAGCATATGTGAACAGTCTTTTAGTATGAATTCAATTTCGTATCACTGATTTTCGACGTCTGCACTCATAAAAACCAGAAGAAGGTAAATGGAATGGATAGGCTATTAACAGATATAGAAGAGAACTAAGGGGAAGGTGATTGAGGAGAATTTTACGCTGAGTTATTAACACTCAAGCATTTGATCACTGTTCCTCGATGTTACAACGTCTAATCAGCCGGCGTGGCCTTCTATCCGGGACTTGGGGTGACACTAAAGTAGTACGGTGCGTGCATATCGAGCTGGAGCCCATATTCTATGACAACGAATGAATGATGAGGGGAAAGAAAGGAAGGCTTAGGACAGGAGCAAAGCCGGGCTGTCAAAGGGATTGGGAACGTATACGGAATTTGTAGGAAGAGTGTCCGCTCGTTTCCAGGAAATAAGAATAATATAATGCAATGAAGCGCCATTTACCCAATTATGACCAACGAAAAGATGCACGATGAAGGCGAGTTCTTCGCGCAGAGGACCTACGAACGTCAGTACATTATTTTATAAGTGGAATCGTGGATGGGTGAGATCGTTTCTTTAATATGGTAGATGCAGCATGATTACGAAGAGAGTAGGGTCGCGAGTACCTGCTGGAATGGAACTCTCCACCAGGGTGTATGAACTCTCGAAATATCAGGCATGAAATGGAAAATACAGCCTAACCTCGTCAGAGAGATCTGAGTTTGGGGCTGCAAGGTGTTTAGAGTGGCTGGAATACTTGCGATGGATGGGACAAATGTGAATATTATTCGAAGCAACCTGTGGTTATATGGTGCATGACGAGCCCAGAAGTTGCTTTTTCCTACATCATCTAACATGTTCTGGGCCTGGTGCATTGAAGGAACGTATTTGAGGGGTCACTTTATTTGGCGTCCACATGTAGGTGACGGTGGCCGCATGTCGGCAGCCGTAAACCGTCAATATGGCTTCGGCGCGTAGCCCTACCGGCTTTCCAAACGTCTAACACTCTGTTGTCACCATCACAGAGCCAAAATCCTAACCCGGCCATCGTCTCCCCTCTTTCGTAGCACATGCAGGCTCTCAGGAGCAGCATTATCATGCAGCGTGTGACAGATACGGATGTAAACCATCGAGGCGCTTATATTATTGCTGCAAGCAGCAGCTGTAGCTCAAGAAGGAGAAAGAGAAGATTTTCGACCCCCCGCCGAGCCGTACTCGGCGTCTCCGTCCCGCTCGCCGTCCCCTAACCCTAACCCATGACCCTGTCTCTACCAAGGTTCTCCCGCTCCCGCTTGAGCCAAAGCCCTCGTGCATCTCATACCTGTCACGGTCAAGCCCTCTTCCTCTGGCTCACGTCGTCGTCGTCGTTGTCCTCGTTAAATGCTCGCTCCTACTCGTACCCGCCGCGCCGCCAGCTCATCGCGTCCTCAGCCCTCAAAGTGCTTGTGTACTTCTACCCACGGTCGTACGTCGTCGAGGGGCGGTACCGAGCCAAGATGGTGCGCACTGCTGCATTACGATGTCCTCTGCGGCTGCGAGAAGTTCGATGAGTCTGCGGCCGATGTCTGGTTCTCCTGTGCCTGTTGTTGTTGTGGAGGATAGCGATGACGGCGTTGTTGATAATGCCCCTTCGACTGCGACGGCAACCTCGGATATGAATGACCATGGGTCCGGCATCCGCGTCGCTGGTGCTTCGGACCAGATATCGAGGCTCTTCGGTCACTTCCCCCTCGTCGAGGACGACAACGACTCTGTTACAGCCAAGGATGATTCCGACCACATTTCAACAGCACGCGCTACTCTGTCGAGTGCAGGCTGCGCATTGCAAAGCTCTAAGTCCATGATGCGCTCCACGCCATTCGATTGAAGTACTTTTTGAGGATACAGGGTGTGTCGGAGGCCAAGCTCGATGTGCAGTTCGTCGAGGGGTCAGATGGTGGATAGAAGCGGAAGATGAGGATAGGTGGGTGGCGAACGACATCGAGCACAAGACGCAGCTTGAGTAGCAAGATCCCTCTCTCATGCCCGTCCCCGCTCTGTCCCTTGATGACGGCCAGGTACCCTCCCGCCCCATCCGATCTTCCCCTCCACCACTCTCCTCGGAGCCCGTGCCTGCATACAAATTGGCACGCCAGCGCCGCGTCGTCTTGCCCACATCGTACATGATCGCGTTCATACTCATGAAGTACCGCATGGCGTCTGCGTGCGTCAGGTTCGGCGGCGTCGGTTCCAGTGGTTCCAGTTCTAGTGGGAAGAGGGGCACAGGTAGTCGTATGAGGTGTGGATTGCAGAAGTGTGCGTGGGCTGCTAAAGAGGGAGAAGAAGGTTTTGTGCAGGAGATGGAGAAGATTGACCCGTCCTCGATTGTGGATTGGTATTCTGGGATGCATTATTGACTGTGGTGTTCCTCTGGACAGTTAACTTATTTCGGATCAGATAAAACATGCTGAATTTTCTGTTTCGAGCTTGCTCGACGATGTCAATATGTAATTTATAAAACATATTGGGCGAATATTGGGCATACATATGCGAATATTTTCAGATTAACGCGGTGGCATATTGGTACCCCGTGCAAAGCATGGGCCAAGGGCTCGTATATATACAAGCACAGTGGCTACACGCTCCCTGTGGCTTCATTCTACAGGGAATTACTTACTCGAGCTGGTAATAGCGACACGCAAATGTGCTGCTTCCTCATGTTTTTGCTGCGATCAATAGCAAAATGTAGAGACAGCGCCGAATCGAAAAGGAAGTCGGTGAAAGACGCATGCAAAAATTTAATTGTTTCCCAGTTATTTAAGATATTGTTCGAAGCTCTGAATATTGAGAGAGCAGCTGGGATATATTATAGCTGGAGTGGTTATTTTGCCGCTTCTTGGGTGGGGGATAAGGAAGTCGGGTAAGCGACAGAGATTAGCAGGACAAGCACGATGAGATGGCGTCGAGCAAAGGAAAGTATAAAGCCAAGCGGCATTTCAGCCGAAGTTCCGTAACTGCCAAGAGCATGTAATGGAGATCTGGTTACAACGCGCGCACTGCGATGCAAACATTTGAAAGAGACTGTCGACCGAAATTCAATCTGGGTTTTTTTCCCCTCAAGCGCCAATGAAAACTAAGAGACACCGCCTTGACCTTGTGTACATACCCAATCGTAAAAAAATTCGCAGCTATAAATAATGGTAACAGCCATTAAAATTCCCGTTCCGCTGCGACAGAGAGCAAGCCGAGAATCGCGCCGCCGAATGTAGCTGCCGCTGGGATCACCCGGTTCAGCTCCTTGTACATCGAGCTTTCGCGATGGCCGCCCACGATCTGTTTGGTGGGGGAAAGAGTTAGCGTACAGGTTAAAAAGATGCGTAGAACAAAAAAAAAAAAAAAAAGGAATAGAGGGAACGGATAAGTAGGTGGCGTGGCGTGGCGTTGGAGATGTGGAAATGGAAGTGGGGACCGGAAACCCAAAGGAGATGAGCAACAAGAAGAAAGCCCACCATTTGTTGATCCTTCAACTGCTCTCGCTACATCCCAAGGCCCACTCCCAGAGATCTCAATCCACGTCTTGCTGAACAGCGCACACGCACTCAGCATGAAGACAATGTAGGTCGCCGTGTGGATCGGGTCCAGGACTGCTTTTTGCAGGGTGTGCGGTGGAGACACGAGGATGACGACGAACGCGGCAATAAGCTGGGTCATAAACAAAAGGCAGACACTGTCCCCGAGGTCGAATGACTGGCCATACAGTCCTGTCAGCACGTAGACCATGGCTTGGTTGAGGGAGATGTTGAGGGTGAGGACTACAAAATTTAGTCAGTATGTCAGCTTCTTTGCGTGTATATACGTACGAGGGAAAAAAAGGAGAGGAGTGCAGATGGGATGGGAGGAAGATTGGAATATACACGACACAAAACAACACAACACTCACGTATCTGCGCACCACTAAACAAAGCACGATCCTCCCTTGAGAGTAAAATCCACATCGATAATGTTCGCAACCGCCACAAGCTGCATGACCGTTCCAGAAGTGATAATAGATGTGATTTCGAGTTCCATGAGCATTCCACGGTTAGAGGCCAGGATGACGCGCATCCAGTAGAGCAGGTCGGAGGAGTTGGAGGACATTATACCGTACAGGGGCACTTGCGAGCACAACAGGAAGATAAGGAGTGTTACTGTTTCCGCCGTCCATAGTACCTATTGATTGAATGGGACTTTGTGATACGTGGCTCAGTACGTGTTGTGTGGGGTTTAACAAAAGGAAACGTACTTTGCGAGACCGGGTGAGAAAACTTGTGGTAGTACGAGTAAGAAAAGCCGGACGAGGTTGAGGATCCGAACACTCAAGCCAAAGCTCTCGCGCATCCCTACGCCTGTCGCGGTTATGCCCTCTTCTTCCTATCCTCCCGTCCCTCGTCTTTGTCTGCGTCAAATGCCCGCCCTTACTCATGCCCGCCGCGCCACGATGCGAGCGCATTGTGTCCTCGGATCTCATAGTGCTCCAGTAGTGCCTGTCGTTACTGTGGAGGATAATGATGTGATGGTGACACCACGACTGCGCTTTCGACGCTGAGTTTGACTGCAACATTGGCCGCAGATTCGAAGTATTGCCATGTCTCTGAAATCCACTTCGCTGGTGCTCAGAGCTCAAGCCCCGGTGGCTGCTTCTCCCTAGTCGAGGAGGCCGAGCTCGCTGTGCAGTTCTTCGAGGGGTCGCGTGGTTGGTCTGGCTGATGATGGTGAGAATACAGGCTGGTGGCGGAGATGGCGGGGGTTGGGCGACAGGGAGCTTGACATCTGATCGCATACCGGGGTCATGACAAATCGCGAAGATAAGATAAGACAGTGGGGGATACGTCAATACGAGCAAACACAGCACACTCTTTGTCGTCTGACCGGCCCATCCTATCCTCGCCTCCTCTGCCACTCTCGCTTCCCGCGTGTGCTGCCCACATTGTTAATCTGCATTTTTACTCTATATTTCTTTATACTACCATCCGCCGCATAACATACGGGTATAGAGTCATACGCTGAAACCTACCATCCCACTGATCCCAGTTGGACTGGATTCAGAGAACCAGGGTCAAATACTGTCTCCTTTGCATCACATTCTCGCTCCTCTGCCTTGGTTGGAGTATGAGTCGATTGTCGTGTAAGTACGGCGTGTATTCAATTTACCAGTCCCCTCACCTGCATCGAATCTCAGCTACTTGAGGTGTCCCCTTGGAGTTTCTTTTCGTTTGCCTTTCTGCTGTATAGTCTTTGTTCTCTTTTATTAAGTACTCCCTTCCGCTTTCATTTGCAGATGCTTTTTTTAGGAATCAAACTTTTTCATCGTCCACTTCCTTCTCCTCTCGCACCTGGAATTTTCTTTTCTTTGCTACGCTTTAACCGCTCCTTTATTTATTCTACGTTCTTCGTTGTACTAGTCAACACAAGCTGCTTCCATGGGACTTTTAGACGTAATGGCAGCTCTTTCCCTCATCCCCAATTCTTCTAAGTTAATACCGACGCAGCTAGACTCGATTTTATGCATGTGTGGGTGGTTGCTTTGCTAAAAACTTTATTCTTTCACTTCGCTTGATAGCTTGTAGTCTCTGTTGTAATCGTCATTGTATGGATTCTCATTAAACTCTTCTACCCGCTCTTCAATTGACACAAAAACGAGGAAAATGTGACTTCGTCCAAATAAATTACTGGAATGATCCTGCCCGCAGCATAACTGATGCCTTAATGTTTCGACGATGCCAACACCAAATACCGAGGGTACCCTAACTGTCCTTAGGTGCCTGATACGGTACCCGCCATTACCCCCAACCTTACAACCTCATGACGGTCTTGTGGGTTTTAACTTGGTGTGCAGCATCATCTTTGGGGGCAGCTTCACGGATCATGCTTTTTCATGCTTCCTTCTTTCTTGCTCTAGTATTTCTTCACCATGACTATGCTGTGAAACTGCTGTACTTGGGCCTATGAAATAACTGACTCAGGTAACTCTCGCCAGCGCATACATTGAGGTAAACATTCCATATCCATTGACCATCATATGTCATCTTTGGCGGACATTCATAACCCATCCTACACCTTAAACCCATGCCCTATCGCTAGTCAGCTGTCCCCTCCAGTCAACTCAACGCCCGTGTGTAATGCTGACAGAAGCCGCGCAAATGCATGGTTTGCTGGAATTGATACGTCGTCGCAGGGCAAAATCCATGATCCAATAACCACGAGGCAAGGTCCTTTTCTGGCCATTCAGGCGTTTGATAGAACGAGGGGGTATATAAGAACGCACAGTTTGCTGAAAATCGATACAATACGTTAGCGTAAAATCTTTGTAGCGGGGTGGCAATACATGCACAGACCAGAGACGATAACCGAGGCCGATGTTCGATACAGTCGGTGGGTATAAATCGATGGGACGGGGGGTAAGGAAGCAGATGTGAGTTCAGAAGACGTCGTGATGGGACCTCTGCGTCATGCATCGCTGAATGCAAGGAGTGTCATGAATAAGACATGTGAGAATAACACAGGGAACGTACATCATCTTCGTGGGATATTCACAAGCCATCTCACAGCTGAGAATTCAGCCCATAATCCTCATCACTCTGCACCTTCCCCACTCGATGAACCTAATGCTAGCCCCATCCCAATATCGCCGCTTCCACCAACTTGACTTGCAGTGGTAGGCAAGAACACCTTCCACATGATCAACTCGCAGATGTTGGTTGCGATGAACAAGATGATGCCCGATGTGAGGCGGTACCCGTTCTGGAGGAGCTCATCCAGCAAGATGACGATGAGCGCGGTCGTGATGAGCTGGATGACGAGCAAGAGGCAGACCCCGCTCCCGAGGTCGGACGGCTGGCCTTGAGCCCCGTGAGCACGTAGACCGTGGGCGCCATGAAAAGAGCGAACACTGAGAATTTTAGTCAGTATGTGCCCTTCTTTGCGCATGTGTATATATGGATGGTGAAGTGATTAGGGAAAAGGAGGAGACGGGTGTGGACGGAGGAAGGTTGGAATGTGCACGAAAGATGACACGACACTCAATTTTCTGAGTAGCACCGAACAACCCCGTATCCTCCTTAGGAGTGAAACCCACATCAAAGAGGTTGACACCAGCCAAAAGATGCATGACAATTCCCGAAGTGATAACAGGCGTGATTTCGGGTTCCATAAGCGCTCCACGGTTAGAGGCCAGGATGATGCGAATCTAGTAGAGCTTGGAGGATTCGGAGGATATGATACTGTACAGGGGCACTTACGAGCACATGAGGAAGATAAGGAGTGTTACCGCCATCCATAGCACCTTTTGGTTGAACAGAACCTTGTTATCCGAGAGTCAGTACGTGTTGTGTAGGATTTAACGATAGGAAACATACTTTACAATCGGGTAAGGCAACCTCTGGTAATATGAGTAAGAAAGGCCGGACGAGGTTGAAAAACCGCACGCTCAAGCCAAAGCCTCTCGCATGTCCCTACGTCTCTCATGGTTATTCTCTCTTCTTCCGTCCATATTGCTGGTACTCAGAGCTCCAGTTGCTTCAGCAGCCTCCCCCTCGTCGAAACTGTCCTTGCTCTCCCACCGTCTCATATTTTAAGTCACACGTGATGCGCTGGAGATCACCGAGTTACCTTATTTGGTAATCGCACAACCGAGCAATGGGACATTGCCTAAGTGCGCTCAAGGACGTGCTGATGTGCGTTCTCAAGCAATTTAACCTACACTAACCCCCTGGCTCATAATTAGTCTTAATTTAAATTTCCCCATACCTTACAAAGAGAACTCTAGGTATACAAGTTCATCGTTCTCTATGTTTTGAGCACTAGTAGATAAAATAGCACAGAGTGGTGTACATCTACACCCGTGCGTCTTAGCACCACGTCTGGTTGCACAATAATAAAAGATTCAAATATATAGATATATATATACTAACAACCCAGCATAACCAGCCACGCTATCCCTCTAACATTACTTAGAATACGCTACTGCATTGAGAGAAATGGATACCTAAGCCCGAGCTCTAACCTCCTAACTCCTAACTTGCATCAGTAACGACTCTACTTAACCAGCATTTGCTGTTAACGGTTATAAGTAATTATGTATTTTTAAATTGTACATATTTCCTTTTAATGAATGTGAGACACCGGGAGAGGAACGCCAGTTGAGCAAGCAGGCCCTGTTGGAGCAGTCACAAACTAAAAATAAGTTTTTATTCATTTGTTCAAGCTCTGACGGAGCCGACATCAGCAATATCGAATGGCTCCTTTGCGCCTGCGTTCCGACTAAAGCTAAAGGCTTCGCAGAACCACCCAAATTGAGCTAAAATCTGAAGAGATTGCACTGCATAAATTATATGGGTTTAGATACAGTTTAATTTTGGAACTTGAGTCGGATGCCTCGAATTATTTGACAGATATTGGTATTACTTGAAGTTGTACTTGTATGGCGGTGCTGGCTAAATTCGGACACCAATATAATGGTGTTCTGTCAGTGTTGCCCTTTCCCATGTCCCCCACCGATATCAGCTGCTCGTCTTCGGACATTCCGCTCCCACCACAATGTCTATATTGAATCGATCTACCGACTTCTCTATCATCAACAGCACATTCCACACCCACCAACTTCAGAGTTCGAAAGGTGCGAAGTTGAATTACACGCAACTGTATATATGTCATGCTGATGCACGAATCGACAATAGGCGGATTTGAGCGCCTGCAGAAACACGTTGCTCATGCAGCATTTCACGACTCGGGCGAGCGATTCGATCCTCCAAAATGTCATCCCATCCCAACACACGGGTCGCGATTATAAAGAGAATCACAGACTGGATCAGTGGACTGAACAAAGACACCCGAGAGGCTCTCATCATGTGGCTCTACGGCGCTGCTGGTTCTGGAAAATCCGCCATCGCGCAGACTATTGCCGAGATTTTGGATGACCAGCACTTCGTCCTCGCCAGTTTCTTCTTCTGGCGATATGATCCACAACGAGGATCGTGTTGAAACTATGTGACAGCACGTGGCATGCACGTGAACGTTAGCGTTACACAGTGCACATGACTGATAGGTTACACGTGAATATGGCGTAATTATGGCGTGCTTTATAGCACATGATATGCACATGATATATGTTTCCTAATATATGCAG
>JANCIO010000582.1:0-13986 GCA_027604855.1 Psilocybe subaeruginosa
GAAGTCCAACAGAAGTCCAACGGACTGGACAGTCCAGCCAGTCCACCTGTTTTCTGTCTTGAAGTGACTTGACCGGACTTTGACTGGAATTTGGCCGGACTCTGACTGGACTGGTACCGGAATTTTGTCAAGTCCAATGGACTGTCCATTGGAATTGGCTGAGTCTGGTGAAATCTGTTGGAGTCCAACGGAATATGAGGGGCACTGCAAAGTACACAGATAAAGGAGCTATTTTACTATATTGGGGCCAGACTTTTACCATCCTTTCTCACACTTTATGGCTTCAAAAAATTATAAGCTAGATAATGAATGACTTGCTATGTACAATGCAAAAAAAAAAACTGGAGAAAAGAGAGCCATTTTGTGATGTCAGAGCCTGATTTTGTACTTTTTAGAACATTCATTACAATATTTTGGCCCTTACATTGAACATAAAAATATAAAAAATTCAGATTAATATGCATATGAGTTGTCTCTATGAGAGTGCTAAAATTCGGATTTAACAAAGCTGTGGTTGTGAAGTTATAAATGAAAAGTGTCAATTTACAAACACAGGCTTTCCAAACACTTGTTGGAGTTGAATGAATTTAAGGAGCACATGTTATCTACTTCAATTTTTGGGGCACTATATACTCTGTGAATTTCCACTGGTGATGGTGCAATTAAAGTGCTGGATGACAAATGCAATGGAATTCAGAATTTATGCCATGTTATCAAAGTGATGGAAGGATTTGAGCATCATTCAGTAAAATAACTTGGGAGAAGCTGGTTTTACAAAAGCAATAGAATTCATGTTCATGTCATGTTATTGAAAACAAAACAGAAAATACCAAGCAACAGAAATCATGTTCATGTCACATTATTGAAGACAAAACAGGAAATATATTTGCACAAAGATGGATTCTTGACATTGCACCCTTGCTGGGTCCCTGTGTAAAAGAACAAGTATTTACTTATGTAAAGGACTCATAACTTTGTGAACCACCATCCAGAAACTGTTGAAAACAAACCAGCTGGGTTATTTATAGCCACAGAAAGTTAAACCCAATGGCCAATGTCCTTCTATGTTGAAAATATTATATTTTTTTTCACAGCCATCAAAATAAATGAAAAACATAGGAAAAACATATCTTATATAGAAGAAAGGAGGGGGGGTGTTACTGGAGGCCTTAGCAAAAAAAATCTACCCCATGTGGTTTATGAAATCCTGGACCCCCTTGGACTGAGTATTTTGAGGTGTTTGAGAATCTGCCTGCCTGTCTACCATGTACCAGAGGTAGTGCGAGATGTGGCAGAAAGGCTCAGTGCTGGGGGTGTTGAAGTATGCGCAATTGTGTGTGCTATATATTGAGTTTGGTTAGTGTCATTGTTGTTTCATTTCTATTCTCTTTCCCCTTAGCACTGTTGTTTTTCATGCAACAAATAATTGGGTGCTTGCTTGTCTTCATCTTATTTTTCTCTGGCTATGAGTATATTTCTCTGTTCAGATCATGGCTGATGGCCTATTGTTTACTTTCTTTCTCTACCTTGTTGCATCACATCACTTTTATCTTTACTCACCACTCACCACCACAAACACTGGCACACAGAACCTTGTCATCTCCATTGGCGCTATGCAGTATATATTCTTCTTATCTATTAACAACTTTCTGATGAAGAGCAATTGCGCATGGGATCTCATTTGGTGTTCTGAGGTACAGTGCAATGTACAATTTGGTTATGTCACCTTCCAGCCTGTGTATTACTACATCTCCATGGCCGTGTGTCTTCTCTTTGCCCTCCTGCTTCCCACTAACCCACCTTTCATGGACAATAAGATCAAGCACAAGAACAATCAGATGATGTGTTACTCTCCTCTTACTCTTTCAGCCCTTGCTCATCTTTCTTCTAGTTGAACTTTCCCACTCCATGATTCATCTTCTCTCTCCCACAAAGCGATATGCCCTCTGAAAAATATCCCTGATATCTCCTTGTTCAACTGCTAGTGCTCGACATATGTATATCCTTCTGCTGATTACCCATAGGAAAGGAAATAAGCTTATTCATTCACAGCCACCCCAACAGAGTAGCAAATTTGTTATATTCTATCTTTTTCACTATCTAGTATCTCAATTCTGTTCATTGTCTTCAGTAGATGATCACAGTGCACTGCCTTGTATTCTAGTATTTTTGAGTCTATCATATTAACAGTTAGTTATATTTCTAGATCATTCCCCCAGATAGACCATCTGGACACTATTGACACTGCGGGCATTGGCTTATATAATGATCAGGTACAGTGTAGTTAAATTGACCAACTCAGTGTAAATATAACTTACATGTACCATGATTGGTATATTTACAATATACTGCGCTGGTATTTGGTGAATTAATAAGCCAAGACAGATACAATATACTATCAGTGTTAAAGTGTAGTTATAGAGTGAGTTACAGAGTGATCTAATAAGAATTATCATTACCAAATAGTGAAAATGAGGTGTCTTGCTAAGTGGTGGCACACGGCGATTATGTCCATGTGTTGCGACCAGGCTCTGGTTTGGAAAAAGGATCATCATCGTCGCAATCAAGTTCACGATCTCCAGCGCTGGCTCCCAGTCAGGGTCCTGCTGCCCTGAACCTCTCGAGTCTAAGTCTGAAACATGGTCATTCAATAGATCATTTGTTCCCTACATTTTCTTGTATGCATCATGATAGGGCTTCCATTTAGTACATATCATTGGCCATGGTTATCACTCTTCAAATTCATGATCAACTTGCATCCCACGTTTCATGATCAGAAGAAAACTTAAAGTTATATAATTAAAACTGCCAGCATAGTTGAAAACACCGCACCATCCAACTGATCAAACACATGAATGCATTGTGAAGGTGTTCTTCATTAATGTTTAAACATGTTAATGAAGAGCACTTTCATGATGGGTAGCGTTCAAGCATGTTAACAATCTACACATTTCACGATGCATAGATCGTCAAAGTGTTTATGACGCCACAGCTTTTTCTTCAGGTGTTGGGACTCGGCACGTTCCATCGTGGAAAAACAATAACTAAATTATTTCTTTCCATAAAATTAATCATCAGTATTCTCATTAAGTTAATAGCTTTCTACTCAAAAGTTTGGAAACATGATTTTACACTGTATCGTGTCAGTATATAGTAAAAATAAACAATAAATATACCAGACAGTTATAACTTGTGGTCACTTGTTAGTTACATTGTGATCTTTAACTTACACTGTAATGTGCTGGTTCCGGATGAATTATGAACCGGGTATAGTGTAAGTTATATTTACAATATAATCACGATGTACCGTCACAGTACATAAGCCAATGCCTGCAGTGTGAATAGCCAAAAGCAGTGAGAATTTCGGCAGGAAGAGGTACCGCGTTTCTGGTATTTGTAAATTGTGTTGACCGGAATTCATACTCAAGCCGCGATTTAATCCCGTCTAGACATTCTGAGCGATGGATAAAGCTCAATTTATTTTCCCCATATGCATAAATTCAGTCTCTAATTATTACCAACTAGTCTCAATTGAAAGTTCACTTCCCTTCCTTGCTTATTTAACCGCAGTTGTAGATCTTTCCCATGCAAAGGCAGTGCCGGTCCACTGAATCCCAACTTGCTGTCTGCGATGTGCTCGATCTTTCTATTATTAGGGGCATTTAAGAAGTCCGAGCAATGGTTCGACAACAGCATTGCCTTCTTATCCTCTTAAAATAGGTACATACAATCGAGGTTCTGGATGACAGCCTTGGCTTTACTTTCCCTCTCCCCTTCCAATCTCTTGAATAATGCCCCAGTACGAAAAACATTGTAAACGGTGACATGAGGAGTCTATCACAAATACTGTCCACGGGAATACTGCGCATGGTGGTTCCATCTTGGTTGCCGGTCGCGATGTCGTTTCACCTCGCACTCCTGGTAAGTAGAGTTGAACCGTGCGCTTCATGGTGTTTGCCATAGGACCATCGCTGTTGGCAGCTTCTAGCTGACAAAACGTCATCTTCCTTTCTACGCAGCCAGAATATCCCGGACTCCAGTGATTTGGATTCCCAGCAGTGATTCAGACTCCATCAGTAATTCCGACCACAGCCAGAGCAGCTCCAGGGAAGGTCGTGCAAGACGTGTAACTAGGATAATGCTGATCAGCCAACAGTAAACCCATCTCCCCAGGACCATCGACCATAACGGAGTCGCTGAATAGAAAGGCTCTGAGTGACGATGGTATGGAACTCTTCAACAGTTGACATTAATCTCTAGGGTGACCTTTTATTCCATTCATAGCTGACAAGCTCCTATTCTCGCTCCTACGCCCTTAAGGCAAAACAGACTTGTACAAAATCACCGAATTCGAGATCCGGTGGGTCTCATGCGTCCTGCAGTATATAGTTCTAAGTTGTGTTGGGCTACTTTCAAAGATCTGTTAAATACAACGATGTACCATACAGCATCTTGGCATTCCGTTTTCACAAAGGCGATGACAAGAAGAAGAAATGCATCGCCATTCACCTCAAGGGTAAGTTTGATTACGACGACGGACGGTTTGATACAGTGCATATAAAGGTACAATCCGAAATCGTAGTACCCTTCTTGCATAGTGGATATTTAACAATTCTTCTCGCTCTACGCAGGACATCTGCTGCTTACCCGAGGATGGGCCAGCATCTTTAACTCTCAAGTCCAAGTCCAAACCACAACCCCAACCACAACCGAGGTTAAGGCAGGGCTCGACGGTGGAAAGGCTGCTCTACAAGCTAGGCTGGGTCGCCTTGCGTCTGTACAGACGACAAAGGCAGATGGGCAGCATTCCCGAGGAGCCGTCGACAAGGAGAAGTGGGAGTTCAGCGTAGATCTCACCTTGGATCGAGGAGTGGAGTCGGAGCTGAGTGTGGTTGACCCGGTTGTCTTTGTATTTTTGGTGCTACTTGAAAGGAGGCGCCAATCTATGATGCTTTACTCTGTCGCTGGCAGTGACTTATGTATCTCAGAAGGATAGGATCGAAAAAACTCTAACTGAAGTGTACGTCGATTCACAATATTCTCTCGAGGCGTTAATTGATTGCAATACTTACAGCCACAAGTAAGATTACCCTGGGATTAAGATGTATGACATACACAAGTTTTAGAATGAGAAGAATCTTGAGCACCGCCTTGCACCCGTGTTTTTCTCACTTCCTCTGATGATGCTCCTTCCAGATTCTTTCTCTGTCTCTGCGAATACATAGGGCACAATGGATGTATAAGCTCATTTGTCACACGTGAACATAATATTATCGAGAACCTGCCAGAAGATATTCGAGGAGAATTGTTGAATGTCTGGGGTCCCACTTCTTCTACGCAGCAGGCCTACAATTCTTCAACCATTCATTGGACAATGTTCCGTTGCACGTTGGGGGGTTATGAAGTCCCATCAATGTTGTGTTTAGTCCGTGCCGCCGACTTAAATATACTGAGATTGAATACAGATACAGTGTGGGTGTCTTCTCAGAATAATATGAGGGAGTCTATAGAAGGGGCAAATGTTGACGTGTAGTAACTCGGAGCCTGTGCTCTGATTGACTTCAGAGCTTCGATCTCAGGCACAATATCATCGCTGGATGATGATCTCAAAATGCTATTTTGGGCACCGTTCTATTTAATCCTGTAACATTTTCGAGCTTAATTAGGTCTCTGTATCTGCCAATCCTGTTATTTTATCAAAGCCAGTACAAGTTACTGAGCTGATTGAGGTGCTGTTGTAGATGTATGATTTTTTTCAGTGTCGCACAGTTAGAGAAAGATATGATGGTGGATCGGCTATCACTTTGGGCCTGCCTACTTGTAAATCAGCTACTATATCTGTGCTCTCCCGGACCAACAAAATGCAGAGTGGCAGACGTTGGTTCGGGAGTTCGAATACATCATGATGCAGATCATAATGATTGATTATAGCGATACAGTGATGTGCTTGAACATCTCTAGTACTCTACTGCAAATAGATAGAAGTATTTCGGAACAAGACTGTAACTGATGTTCTGAGCCAGTTGCTCGTCTGAGGCAACATGCTGTCCAACGGTTTTGGTGAAGACAAAACTGTATGTCCGGTGAGGGAACTGAGGAGGTCGAACCATGGTAGTGCCAAGATGTTCCTTTGCAACATCTATGGCAACTCTTCCGAAAAAATAATACAATAATGAGCGTACGATAAAAATATTATGGCGAACCAATACATAAAGGAAAGTATTTGGTGGATGAACATCCTCAACTCTAAAGCATCTCCAATGTCTATACCTGACATTCCAATCCCAGTCAACGTCCAAGAAAATGAAATTAGCACCGGCCTCAATAACTCAATGCTCTTTAATTTTCTCATGGGTAAATCTCCACTTCTGTGAATAATAGAACCACAAATTTACGTGCCTCAGGCATTTACACTATGGTATATGGAGGAACCATGTACCTTTACTGTGGGTTCTTCCATTAACTTGAAAGAAAAAAACTGACAATGATGTGTCCTACAGTATCCAAGAAGCCTGCAAACTTGAACCGTCGCATTGTTCTATCAGCCATTTCTGCGCTGTATTTGCTTTGCTTCTTGGAATTTATTGTGCAATGGTGTTACCTTAACTGGGTAGTTGTGATTTCTGGGGACACGCGAAAATCGATATTTTTGGGAGCAGTAGGAGAGGGCCCTCAATGGATTTGGGTAATCAGTGCTTTTCTAGAGACGTCCTCGTTGATTGTTTCTGACGGACTATTGGTTGGTCACTATTGTTGACTATCACATTGTAATTTTCATCGACATCTTGACAGATTTGGAGATGCTATCATGTCTGGGGACAATCATTCCGGACGATTGTGGTTCCATTGATACTTTACGTTGTGGAAAGCGGTGAGTCCTATGGATAAAGGTCTAGCATGAATGGTTCCGGCGATAACATGTTATTGCAGGTCTCTTTGTTGCAACAATAGCTTTAAAGATCAAATTTAGTCAAATAAATAGTGAAGCGAATATTGGTCTGTTCGATAAAATCTCAAGTGCTCTGATATTTGTGTCACTGGGCACGACTGTTATTACAACATTTCTTATTGGTTACAGAATATATTCCACCTCTCGATTAAATCATTCATCATCTAAAATATTATTCAAGCGCATTGTGACAATGATCATCGAGTCAGCTGCAGCTTACTCACTGATCCTCCTCCTCGATGCCATCACCATTGTAGTTCCACCGTTCGCTGTATTAGGATCTCCTATGCACGAAGCTGGCAATTACATCGAACAGATTATCATTGTTGTTGCAGTGAGTACTTTCTAATGCTGATCTGCACGTCCTGTGTCTCTAATCTAGAAGCAGGGAATGGCACCAACAATTCTGGTTGCCAGAATTGCTACAAATGACAACCACACAGTTACATCCTCCACGATAACTCACATATCTGGCTTAAAATTCGTCTCCCAGCAGGGCAGTGGCCCCGGCCGTAATGGAAATACCACTGGAGGAGGCGTTAGTGTCACTATTCAGGCAGACGATGCAGAGCTGACACCGGTGATCGAGGTGAAGAGAGAGGCAAGCACGGGTGCCACATCTGGGAACAATCAAGTCTAAAGTGCATTGTGGCAAAGCAATGGCAGATAATAGCGGATCCGTCTTACAGTAAATCTCTCTTGGTCCTATAATTAAATTTCTTGTTTTTTCTACTGTAGATGAACTATGTCTAGTATATACACTCATGGTCTTTTTTTCAAGTAATCCCATCATCTTTCTTCATTAACAGCGACATAAAATGATCAGCGTATCAGAACTAAACTGCATAAGCGCCTATAAAGGTAGTTACCAAGTATTAATATCGCCCCTCCGTCCTAACAGAGAGAAATCAAGAGAAGCAGGATTCTCACACTCTGAGATTTGTATGTGCTCGCTGGCCGAGCTCTGATATCCGATGTGGTTGTAATGTGAGCAAGGACCGGTTCGGTGGTGATTTGGCATGTGCACCGCCCGGATTGATCCGATAGAGACAATATGAACGTTGAGCGGCGGTTGATACTGGATAGATACGCACTGAGTACACATAATATGGGCCACAGTCGTTTCGTTGCGGGAAGGCCAGGCCGAAATCAGCACCGTGTTTCGCGTTGACGTTGACGATGATTTTTGAGGTCGAAGGCTTCTCGGAGTTCTCGGTTTTTGGCGTGGAGTGGATAGTGAGTAGACTACCACCAGTACTACCCATTCTCCCTTATCAAGGTAACATCTCTCATATATGCGCTTCATTCTACATCCAAGCCATATTATTCGATACCCTAATAAACAATATCCTATACAGGCAACAGGAGCTCCACCTGCTTGTTCGCATTGCCCGACTTTCGCCCACTGAGCTCAAGTCTAGAAGTGGAAATTATCATACCCCAAACCCCAAGCCACGCACCGGTTTACCCTTTACTCCCCTGATGCCGGCTCCTATCACACCTTTTCACATGAACTCACTCACCCTCACTCCCGCCTACACAGCCCCATCCGCAATGCGAGGCCGCCATAGCTCGCCATGGCCTTCACCCTCGCTCGTAGAACAACGCGCACCGTGCGATCACCCCCTCTCTGCCCGTCGAAATCAGAGGCAAAAGTGAAGTTTCCCATGCGATGTGGCCGACGCCGTGCGGGGTGCGGACTACGCTCCATCTGACGGGATCCCTCCGTGCAAGGCGCCGTCCTTTCGCAGCTACAAGTTGCAGCTCAACGACTCCGCGCCGGTGTACTACCACAGCATCATTGACCGCATGCATGTCCCCACGGCAGGGCCACCTTACGGACCGCGACCTAATATAATGAGCAGGCTGAAAACAAGACGACGGTTAAGGATGGGGAGAAGAGATTTCACGGTTATTTGGAGCGAGTATGATCGACTGAATGTTGTATGCATGAGGTAAGTGAGATTTTTTCTCTTTCAATGCTGGCTTCGATTGTACAGGACCCCTTTGCCTCCTCCCTCTCCCTCGTCCTCTACCCCACCACTAGATTCTACTCCACAAAAATTTATCCCTTTCCAAAACCTTCCGCACTCCTCAGTCCCCACTCCAAGAGTCCTTCCAAGTTCCCAGACTATCAAGGCACCATCAATACAACAACTACGATGCCGTCGCGTGCTTCTACGTCCTGCTGCCTCCATCACGAGCTTGAATCAGAGCAGAGCGCAGCGCAGCGACACAGCAGCAGGGACATCTATGCGCGTTGACTTTTTTTCTGTTTTTGTGGGTGTTTTGTGGTGGGGTGTTGTGTATGGATGGGGTCTGTACATGGACATTGGGGGACTTCCGGGGCGGCGGGCGGATGGTGGGCGTTGGGTTTGTGGGTTGTTGGAACTTGGATGTTCGTGTTCGTGTTCATGTCCATGCTGTTGATATTATTACTGACACATGAGCATGATGGCGTGGCGGTGAGAGTTGCCAATGAAAAAGTTATCAAGATTTGATATCCTCAGTTCACTCACTAGACACGGTCGCGAGCACCACCATGTTGGACGGACCCGAACACTGACAGTTTTATCCTAAAATACCGTCCATTGTCCATGTTTCTATTGTACTTGAAGCTCATTTCCAAGATCAGCATTGAGTATTGTGATGGTCGATGTCTATTTCGCTCATAGCGTGCACATTGTACCGACCACTCATCTACTATTCACCATTTCTTCAGTCCGGCGGGCAGAAAGGTGACGGTTGGTTTCCAAATAGTCAAATCCCAATATCATAGTTGTTGATAATCATGTTCTTCTCGACACATTGCCATCGAATCTCTGATCTTATCCGCAGCACTTAATACTTTAACCTAGACATGAGATGGGGAGGATAACACTACATCTATATCAGCATTCCCGTTTGCAACGTAACCCGCCCTGAGAGGTAGCGGGATCAACGGATATTAAGACCAAGAAGCTGTGGTCGGGGAATGCCGAAACATTCAACTTCTTCGAGCGTGTACCTCCAGCATTTCCAAATTCGGATGATTTTTTAAAGTTTGCTTGATCAGTCAATCGACAGCGTCTGTTCTCGTTCGAATCACCGAGGTAATAAATATTGGGCTTATATACTAAATTTCATAATATGCATACCTGAGAGCGAAGGCCAACTAAACATTAGCAAGCTGTGGAGTGACTGGAATAACAACTGTACAGTTGACTGGTTTCCTAACTCGGTCTAGTCTCGGCCAGGTGTTTCACGGACCGTCACTCAACCGAATTAGGATACTGATGGGTACATGCGAAGTGCCTTGGTCAAGACCGGATGAACAGTAATCATACCGTAAGCCCTTACCCCCTTTGCTTGTCTGTATACGGACTCGAAAAACCGGAACATTAACGTCTCTTGCTGATGCTAAGAATGATGAGGTGGATGTTCCGGTTGCTGAATCAAGCCTTGAAATTGCTGAGAAGGCCAAAGACCTGGCCCTAAGAGATTGCGTAAGAGGCTAAAAGATGACATTTGTAAACAAGGTGTACAACACCAGGTCGTTCTGGCGGCACAACGATGACGGCGACGATAGCGTCATTCCCATTGATGATTGAAGTTGTCAACGAGCTGTCAGAATCATGAATGCGGCTGTACGTTCCGCTTTGGCTTCAGTTACTCGGCGACATCGGACTTGATGATCCAACTTGGCTGTTGATAAAAAATTTGCATGTATAATTGGAACACAATCAAAATATGCTACGAGGAATTTTCTTACGATTTTTTAGGGTATTCCTGACTGAGAGTAGCGGGACCAACGGATATCAAGACCAAGGAAACACTTTCATAAGAGGAACAAGGCTTTGACAGCAATTATGTTGTGTACGTATATGGTTAGCTCAATTGTTCTTGTTCAAATTTTTTTCTGAGTTCTCCTTCGACAGCAGAGACAGCAGAGACATATGGATATTTAGTTTATCCAATGAAGTACAAAGTATACATGCTTAGCTTACCGTGCCCAGCTCATCCCGCCGTATCCGTATATCAATGAATCTAGTACCAGTAGCCGAGGCATCGACATATGTTACTGGTGTTACATTCGAAGTCGGGTGGAGTCCGCTGATTCAGTGATCATAGATGATTAGTAGAACTTAAAAGAAGTAGTATTATAGGACTGGGTATTGAGCTTAACTGACGCTGGGGTTGGGAGATCGCGTTGCTGTTGGAATTGGGACTCGGTACACTAAAGCGCGATACTCATCACGATGTACCTTTTGTCGACGTTCCCATATACAATCAGAATTCCAGTCTAAGGATGATTTTGTTAATCGCCGTCGTCTTCTTTCCACTATCGTTATTGTAGTCAGCAATATCCTGTAAGCTCTTCATAGTCCATGGGCAGCACTGGCTCCCTCCTCAACTTACTAGGCATATTCGCTTGCTGCACATCATATTCGCATCGAGTTGTTCGACATATAGCCATGTATGACTCTTGAAACCCAATTTTACTGGGCTGTTAAGTAGCAGTGCTAGGTAGCAATGGAGGATGCGAAGTAATGAATATGTCACAATGGACAAAGAGGTGAGCATGATTGTATCGGACCATTTGAACCAGGCACGTGTAGGATCCGTGATTCCCGTGTCAAACCCTTCAGGACTGGCTAATTAGTGTAGACAAAGTTCAGGTACCTATCACTTAGAATTGATAAGTCGGGCGTGCGTGGCGGGTTACAGGTCATCATGTTCTTAATTTATAACCGAACCAAAAGACATCCTAACAGCGTCCCGGCATTTCGGACGGGTTACATCTAAACAAGAAATAATTGAATAGGTCAAGGGCTTAATTCCGCCCAAGACATTTATTTGATGAACCCTGCGGCCTTGCTGATTCAACTTCTCTCTTGAGTGTTTGTACAAAATGGGAGATGTCCAGATGAAGTGGCGACTGAGGAGGATCACGACACCTCCTACTACTGCATTTTAACCAAGGTTCAGCCACAAACCATGTAATACCGAATAATAAAATATCCCAATATCAAACCTATGACTTCCATTGTGCCTTTTGCAAGGTTTAAATCGACTTTGAATAAACCGCCAATCTCATGCACAGATTGTGTCTGTGAGCATCGTCATTTATTTAAGGATTTTCCGTATTTCGAAAATCCAGCATCCGCCAGTTATTTACAAATGCGGTGTACCCAGAGAGCTAACAAAGACCAGACAGCTTGATTAGATGAATAGGACGTGGGAATGTCTGGGACGGACCTGTGCCTAGGTCAGCAAGTACTTACTGAAAAACTGCTCCTAATGCTGCATACGTTCATCTATCAGTGATAATGAGTGAAATCAGAACTGTTCATTAGTTCTCATATCACGATTGTACTTAGACAAGAGGTGACAATTATGTTCTATGTGTTAGCGCTTTTGTAAGCAAACAAACCGGTTATACGTTCCTGTGAATGAGATAAATGGTGTGATTGACTACTTCATAGAGGTTGACTATTACAATATGCAGTGCTCACTAGTTGATGACATCCTCGAGGCGTGTTAATTCGGACAGCATAGATGGAGGCTCTGGTGTCATGTCTGGAATGGGCTCCAATCTGAAAATTGTTTTCAAATATGAGACTCTGAAAAGCCCAAACCATGCAGGTGAATTTGCTTAGATCAGAATCTTTGTAATTCATTATTTAATAAAATATCTTTGAAAAAGTATTCAAAAATCATCATCTTATTTACATCTAGTCCTACAACTATGAAACTTTGCATATTGGAAGCTTTATACTAGGCTTATCATCCACATTTCTGTCTAATATTTTCTATTAGTGAACGGTGTGATAATTAATATAGAAGACATACCTCTATAGACTCACAACACTTACAATTATTATTTCCTTTGCACTCTGTCCCTTCACAGCCAGCTTTAACATAAACTTTGCATTTATTTTTTTTGGGCTTCTCTTTTTCCCAAACTGCATAAACTCCAGAAGAAGGAGGCTAATTTAATGGACAAACTGGGAAAATTAGGAAAACAGATTATTGCATATGTATCTATATTATCTGAGGGTCCAAGCATAGATATAGTTCAGGATAAGACATAAATACACCTTACATTGTTGTATCATGTGTGGTGGGTTCAAAAGGAGCCTGAGAGGCATCTAGTATACTGTACTATTATGACTGTTTGTTCACATCATGCATCACACAGGCATGTGAACTGAACATTTACAGTCAACATCACGCATCACAGTACCAAGCAAACACCCTCAGTTCATGTTGTAAACAGGTTGAAATTCTCAATTTTTTCTGTCAAAAACCTGGTCTAGCTATACTCTACTATATCTAATTGGTACGAGTGTATTTTTTGTTGGAAATAATTGGGATGCTTCAAGGCAAGCTGAGAATTAGGGAGAATCAGTGTGTTGTGCACGGCTGGTGTGATTATGTAGTCAAATTTTGCTTTCTATTTGATGCATTTGGGAAAATTTGCTCCCTATTTTTTTCTGTGTGAAATCCAGTCAATTATGTAGAAATAATTAAGGCCTGAGGCCTGAGTCACTATCCAAGCTATCAGGTCCTATGAACACTTTTTGTCACCATCACTCTTTGAACACTACATAAAATGAACACTTAGCATCATGTGTCACAGAGCATGAACAATTGGTTGTAATAGTACAGTATCTTACATCACTGCATTTTGGATAAAAAGTGCTGATGATGATAGCTCTGCATTCTGCACAAACAATTTTTGAGCAACAGTGACTGAAACAGTCTCTATCTGATTATTTGAAATCTCTGGCAGATGCTGTTTGGCTGGAGGAAGTGCATGGGAAACATAGTTGATAGACCATACTTGTTTCTCATGTGGTTGTCTCTGTGGCTGACTTACTAACATAGTTTGCTTCTCCTGCCAATGTTCACTCCAGGTTTTATAGTATGCCACTAGATGCTCTTGTAGCTTATAAGAAATTGTTACAAGTCCTTTACGTAAGTAAAGACTCATTCTTTTACACAGGGACCCAGCGAGGGTGCAATGTCAAGAATCTATCTTTGTGCGAATATAT
>JANCIO010000583.1:0-13973 GCA_027604855.1 Psilocybe subaeruginosa
TGAGCACAGAATAATGATGATATAAAGACGTTGCTCATGTTGTTAGTAGGCAGATCGACACGCAGATTACAGTAAAATAATCAGATATACAAGTCAGTTAGCCCTGATCACAGATTTGAACGAGATATCTCGAGAAACGGGCATCCACGATCACTACGAGTTGGAATACAAGACTGATCAACAAATAACAAGCTACGATGGGACTATTAGCACGAGACTGTGTACATCCTTGAACATAAAGACCTAGTATGACGAGGCAGAACAATCTTAGTTTTTGAAGAGCAATAGATGATACGAAGGCATGGGCAGTACTCAAGGGTCCCTGTTATATGGCAGGCATGTGACTTAAACGAGCTCGCGCACCAACCCCCGAATCGTACCCTGCGCAAGCGTATGCTGCAGCTCCAACGGCTCTGTAACTGCGATGGTGCTCAACACCTGCAGGGCGAACTTCATGACCTCCTGATTGAACACGTCATTGCCGTCGCTGCTTTCGTGTGCTGCGCTTCCTTCGCGTCGTACGCCTGCGCGGTCTGGGTCTGCGTGGCGCTGCTCGTGGTGCTCGAACTCCCCATCCCCATCGTCATACTGCTGCTCCACCCGCCTCTGCGCAAGCGGCGAACTGACACTCGCACTCCTCACCCGATCACTCATGGATGGCTCAGGTGTCGCCAGTTGCCCGACAACCAGGTCCTCCCTCCTCTCCTCCGTGTCCTCCTCCGTTTCCGCCGTCTACGATTCTGCGTCCATGTTCTCGTGACCAGCCTCTTCCTCGTCCCCGTCTTCATGCTGCGCCCCACCCTCCGCTTCAATAGCACCACGCACCTCCGCCGCAGGTACCCCACCGCTTGACGTGCCCACCCTCCACAAGACGTACATGCCCATTCTCCCCGCGCTTAGCACGCGCCAGCTCCTCCTCCTCCTCCTCTATGCTCTCTGGCTCATGCAGAATGACCGTTGAGATGCTCTTCGCGTCGTCATCGTCATCGTCGTCGACATCTTCCTCTTCTCCCTCCTCATGCTCATGCCCACGCTGTTGTTCACGTTCGCGCTCATGTCCAGAACCCGGCTCGCCCGCCCCACACCCCTCATAATCATCCCCACGTAATCATCCCCACAACAACCCCACCTCGCTCCCCATCGTCTCGTGCTTGAGCACCGCCCCTCCAGTTGGCGCACCCTCTCAAAATGGCCTGCCAGCCGCATCTGCATGTCGCGCAGCTGCAATTGCAGGCCCTGAATTATGACCGCCAGGAACGCAGGGGCGTTGCTGTCATTTGCGGTGGTGGTGGACGTGGGTTGGGTGGGGGCGGAGGCGGAGGAGGCAGCGGATGACATGGCACCAACGGATGTCGGTTGTTCTTGCTCCTCCCCGGACGAAGTCGAAGTTGTTGCTGCAGGCGCGGGTGGCGGCGGCGACGGCGTGGACGACGTGGAGGTCCCTGCTCCTTCTGTTGCTCCCTTCTTATCCTTCCCTCCCCGCCTACGTCGAAATCGAGGCTGGAACAATGACAGGCACAGTAGGCGATCCCGCTCTCGAACCTCCGGCGGCGGCGGGTGTAGCAGCAGTAGGCTGGTTATTGGAAGGTGAAGAGGGCGGCGGCGGCGGCTGCATTCTGTCCTGGTGGCGGAGCGCGTATAGGCGGGAGATATGTCGAGAACAACGGAAGACTCGCAGGCTAAAAGTAGAATAAAAAAGAATATCGTCAGCATATGCTCATGGAAACAGAGCACAAGAAAGGAAAGACAGCGCGGCAAAAAAAACAAGACTTGAGACTCGAAGCACATTTTATGCAAATCCAAATCCAAATCCAAATCCAACCTCAAAAACCGAAAATCCAAAACCACAGAAAAGAAAAAACTCACCCTCCCCACAAGAACATCCCCCACCTCGCCCATTGCCCCCATCAGATCGCCCAACTCCACCCCTGTCTCCCGGCTCTTCTGCACCTCTCCCTGCAGCCTGCTCAGAATCACATCAAGCGTCAAGCCCGTCTTGCCAGGGGACCGAAGGCCGATAACGCCCATGCTGCTGAGGCCTTGGGCGAAATGTGGGCGGCGCTGCTGGAACTGCGCTTGGGCTTGGGAGCAGGCGGTGGGCGTTGGAGAAGGGGAAGTTTTTCTGGGCTTGGGGTTGTTACAGTTGGGCGCCGTTAACACCTGCACCGCCTAGCCCATTGACCCCACCGCTGCCGTTCATCCCTCCTGTCCCCATCCCTCCAACGCCTCCCAGCCACGCAATACCCAGATGTTGATGCCGCACATACAGCCCCCTCACCCGTACTGGCGCCACCGTGTATCTGCTGCTCTCCAGTGCCCTTCCAGTTCACGCAAACTCCTCGTCCCCGTTCCCATCCACGTCCTCAGCGCATGTGCTGCCTCATCACCTCCTGTTCCATTATTACCCCCCCCCCCCCATTCGCCTTCAAATTGTCCTGCATACAACACATGATGCCCCTCTGCATGTGCTTGAGTTGAACTTGCACGTTTCGACGAGAGATAGCCAAGAGGGGGCTCCAGACGGACTGGCAGCGGAGGTGGAAGCAGAGACAGGAAGACAGGGGAGGGGGTGGCGAGGGCTAGATGTTGGAGGTGGAGGTGGGGGAAGTGGGTACGGGTCCGGGGTCGAGTGCAGAAGATGATGTGCATTGTGAAAGTAGACAAAAGAAATGGTGTGGGTGGTGACCGAGGCAAAGGAGGCAAAGGCGGCGCTGTTGGTGGAGTAAATGAGGCTATGTTGGGACAGGAGCAAGCGGACGCTGGATATTCATACAGGAGGAGAGATAGAGACAGGTAGGGAAGGTATGAAACGAGACTACGCACATAAAAAGTCAGTATATGCGCTTCAACAACACTTAAAGATACGCAGAAAATGCACCGAAGGTCGTGCGCGTACAACATATGTCATTGACCACGCTCGTCAAGCTATCCAGCTCTACCCGTCGTTTCTTCCTTTGCACCACCTTCCCTGTTTTCAGCCTGCCCAGAACGACATTGAAGCTGAAGCTCTTCTGAAAAGACGCAGGCGGGCAAATCGTGAATGACTACCCCGTCAGTGTTCTGAGACCTAGCACGCACTCATCCACCTCGCCTTATAAGCGACAGAAACCCGTCTAACCAATGGCCAATGTTTAAAATGGCATGAAATCGTACAGAGCTAAGTGAGTGCAGAGCGGAGAAGCGAGAACAAAGAGTGCAGTTTGTTTGCTTGTCGTTCCATATAGTTCAGGCTCCGCTCATTCGACGACCAATAAGAGAAAGCCAAAGGTACAATCGTGACGGTGTGTCACAATGTGGGTTGGTCGGGTTTCAATCTCCGACATGGTCGTTTCGTTGAGCATCCATGTCGTCCTTGCCATTGTGTGGCTTACAACCCCTTTTTCGCTTCACATATTTCACATTTGTATACACTGCTCATAATCTAGTTCCTTATATCTGAATACAATGGTATTTATGAAACTGCCGCATCGCCTTTCAACTTGCTTTCAACACCACCTAATCTTGACTCGCTGCGCCGCCGACCGACAAGCTTACAGAGAAAATAGGTCATAAGTCGAAGACTGGGATAGAAATTATAGGCGCGTGATATTTTCTTGCTATAACATGACCCGTCAGTTCTGAGCAGTCAATCATCCACAATATGTGTCATCCGGAAACCAGTCGGCCGAATCTCCCAATCGCCACACAGTCCGCACCGGAAACGACCACTCTTCACATTGCAACCCCATTGAATGTCTAAACTTCACCAGCTTAAATACGATATTTTGGAGTACGCAAGTGTAAACCTCCAAATGTCCGCCGCACCAAACAAGAAATTGTCTTTCTCCATTATATGTAATCGTTACGCTGATACCCGTATCCCTTTCCCCAAAAAACACGAAGTATGCGTTTACTTTCACCTAGACCAGGGATGACCCCGCTTCATGATCGAGCTACAATTGCGCATATGCGATGACTCCTCTGATTTCGATCGCGGTCATGATTTGCTCATGTCGAACAGCTCATCGGAGCCCTGGTTTGCTCCACTCTACAGGCTTGTCCAGTCACTCAAATACACAGGCATTTTCCACCTGCTCATTCAAGAGAACTGTTCTCGATATGAATTTCACAACGATATAAATTGGCTGCATATCTCGAGCACTCACACAGTCTTATACGGTATTGATTTGTCACGGACCTTTCTGCCCCCGAATTGAGCGTTGTACTCCTCAGTCGCCAAGAAATGCGAGTATTTGTAATTCACGGAATATTTGGCGATTATGTTGAGGGTTCTAGACTGCGACTTCCTTACCAGTGAGTGTCCAAGTTCTCGCAGTGAGACAACAGGATAATGAATCAGTTCATTGACAAGCAAAGTAAAAGTTCGATTTGTCCTAGCAATGCAGCCCGATAACGAGGATGGCCAAGTGTTGTACCTACAGTATCTCAAGTTCATTACACCGGTTCAGTGTACGATTTCAAACTATGATCATCGTACCCGGAAAACTGAAATTGACGAATTATTACAGAAGAAAGACCCATTCGGTGTACACCTGCCCTATGCATATAGCTTGATGCATCCACACACGGGAAAGACATAACCAAATTTTTGGAAATCGTTCTGTGACTTCATGTCGCGTGGATTAGAACTAATACAGTGATAGAAACCCTGGAATGGGTACGGTGTGTCAGTGAAAGAGCGAAAGAATACGCCGTTGTTGATCAGCCTATTTAGTTTAAATGCGGTCCCCGTTTTTTTGCATTTCGGAACATGGACACGACCAAGATATTTCCATCTTTTTGCAATAGGAAAATGAGGGGGTTACAATTAACCCCTGAAGTCCTCTGTCGCTGGCTCGAGCTCCGATCCGTCAATATTACCCAGAGGCTTTGGTGCACATAGCTCCAACTCTATCCTGCGCACAGGTGATGTTTGAAGGCTTGATCGATTTTTATTCCCCTGATATAATGAGTGTTCCTCCAGGCCTCCATTACAAAATTATCCCTGACATAGCAGATGACAATGGTTATTCTTTAACCCTTAGACCGGTGGTAAACCCTGCCGTGACGACAATGTGCATTGGGCGATTGAGGTCGAGCCGCTAGTGATAGGAAATGCATATCTATCTCCCACTCTTGGACAAATTATTTATGTTGTAGACGCTCCACTTTGTGAAAATCTTGTAGACTACAACCAATATATGAATTTAAACTTCCGTTGAGTCTTACGTTACCCTCGACGTAGAGCTGCAAACTGGACATTGAGGGGGTGATATATTGATCGACTGGACTTCACACCCCAGGCGCGCCTGATCTACGTGTCATTTTGGGTTTTATCTTGTGTATACACCGTTGGTAATTATCTCCCAAGGTGAAAAGTTCAAACATTTCATGGTACACCTAGCTATGTCACCGTAAGGCTCGACAATGAAATGCTATTGGTGCCATGAATTAATCCTTATCATGACTGCCATAGAACCCATAGCCACTGAAGATCCTTTGCCTGTCGTTGACCAGATCATTACGCAGCTATCAATGCCGAAGAAGCGGCATTTTATGAGGTTGTTCGAATTCGAGTTAGGTAGGAGGCGGCGATGCAGACCGCCTGAAGCCAAAGCTTACTATTTTAAAAGCGGTAGACAGATCCCTCCTTGTCTATCCGCTGCTCAGTTCGTTTGATGATTATGATGTCTGTACATGCAAGTCGGCTCTGTGTCCTGGGGACTCGACTACCTTGGTAGGGTGGTTGGCAGCTTGTGGGAAATTTCTGCAGATATAGCAAGTTATTCGTGTCAGCGCTCGTCATATTGACAAAAAAGTTCGATCGAACAACCTCCTCGCTATCAACACGCAAGCAGTTAAACGTTACGTCAGACAACGACTCAAAATAAGATAAAGGGAGGTAAGTAAAGAATGTACTGAGTGGTCGTGCATCCGAAAATAGCTAGAAGCAGCTGGCCATGCACCATCCGATACCGATCACCCCATAATACGGGTCTGCGTGCCGAAATCCACCATGTTCTATTTTTCAAAAGGTGGGAGAAGGTGTCAGCGCTTGTCCGCATTCTTGTAAGCTAGTCATAGTCATACTAGTCTGACAAGCCATAACAGTTACACCAAAATGGCGCTATAAATACCCTCTGGCATCTAGTTGCTCAGACTGTATATGAAGTGGTTAGCTGCCAAGCTTACAATTCTGACATTTTACAAAATGTAAAGAAATGTAGTTACAAAGGTGTGAAAAAGTTGCAAGGACAAATATCGAGAGGAGAGGGAATGTCAATGTGGTAAAGGGAAAGGCCAGTCTTCGAATACCCATAGATGAGTGAACCGACAGAATAACAGTAAGGAAAGTGAAAATATAAACCAAAAGGTGTCAAAATAAGTGATGTGGGAATTAAAGTGATAAACAGGAGATCAAAAAACCAGAACAGGAGGGAAAAGATCCAAAAGAAGGGCTAATCCAGACTAGCCAGAACTTGCGCAGACCAGAGAAGGATGAAAAAGGGTATCAAAAAGCCATCAGTACCCACCAAGCCATAATATAGCCCAAAACTCCAATCATTTATAAAAATTTTGTAGACCACTTCCTCTTCACATCCTTTGCAACAATAAAAAGAACAAGAAGACAGTGGTAGAGGTGAGAGTGAATCAAAGCAGGTCGAGTGTCATGCAATGCTTGTGATAGGAGAGCATGGATGTGTTGTTGGTGTCTTATTGCTTGAGGTGCTCCTGCTAGAAGCACTGGTGAAGGGTGTCATACAGCTGGTATTTTGCTCTGCAATACATTCATGTTTGCATACACGTTGAGTTGATCTGTGAGGAAAGGAAGCAAACACACCTAAAGTGAGGTATTTCCTTTCCCCCACACAATCTATATGGACTCCAGTGGACTCTCTGCTCAGCCAAATTGGCTGACAGATTGTCGAGTCCACAGGAGTCCACTGGACTTGGGCTTAAATATTCACTAAACAACAACAAATAATATGTTTACTAGCAAAGTCCAGTGGATTCCACTGGAGTCCACTGGATGCAATAATTAACACAATATCCAAAGTATAATCATTAGTTATTAATATTAATATCAATTGCAGAAAAATAGAGACTGCATTCAATAGAAATTAACTTCATGAAAACATAATTAAATGGAACAATAGTTAAATGTATTTGGGAGCAAGGCCTCCCTATAAATACATTTTTGCATTTTGTTCAGTCCACAGGTTGAAAGTTTCACAGGTGCATGTGACACACACATGTGCCCAGCATCAGCCAATCAGCATGACAACAATCAAATGTACATGTCACCTCTTTTTTGCCAACCACCACCATCCCCTCTCCACCCCTTCCTCTTCTTTTTCCATTGCCATTGCTGTCTTTGCCCTGTCTGCTGTCCATGACAATTGTGACAGTCACACAGACAACAACAAAGATGGATGCAGGCAATCACGATAACAAGGACAACAATGGATGACAACAACACCAACAAAGGCAAGGAAGGCCACAACATGGACATGGATAGCAACAGTGGGAATGAGGACAGTGACAGTGAGGATGAGGACAGCAATGGCAAGGATGCAGAAGATGAGGACAGTGATGGCAAGGATGCAGAAGGCAACAGAAAGGATACAGGGTGAGGATGGCCAGAGTGAGGACACAGACAGTAATGATGAGGGTACAGACATCAAGGGCAAGGGCAAGGACAGCAGGTGCAACAGCCAACACTACCATCCTCCTGCCCCCCCCTTTTTTTTTTTTTTTTTTTCTTTTTGTCTTGGACCTTGCAAATAAATAATAATGTGTTATATAGTTGTTAATATATTGTATTCCACTCACCTGAATTTACATTAAGATTGAACTTATTTACTGTATCAAGTCTACCAGAGTCCAGTGGACTCCAGTTGTCATATTCACTGTATAGTATAAGATCTAATGAAGTCCATTGATGGGGATGGTAAAGTACTGGCAAGTACCATAATCTGACACAGATATGCACAGAACTTTACAATTGTGCAAGGAGGGCTTTTCTCCTTCACACAGATATCCCTGGAGTAGCAGAATCCTTTCTGAGTTCTCAATTATGGAATGTGGTATAATTGCACATGACTCTTCAAATTTTTTGATGATTTTCTCTATTTTGGCCCTGTTTACTATGTCTCTGATGGCACACTCAATGAGATATGGAATTCCAGGAGGACTCTCACCAGGTCTCCCAGCCAGCAAGGGGTGTTTGCATGTAAGAGGCACTTCAAGTCTTAAAATGCTATCCTGACAAAATGTTTCATTGGTGATTCCAAAATTTAGATAACATAGTGTAGGGCTAGAATAACTCTCCTGTAGACAATCAGCATAATTCCACATTTGGTGAACACAACCACAGTCCTTCTGCAGTCATCAAGACTTGCAAATGTTGTAGTTGAGATAGAGTAAATTTCAGTTTTCACTTCACTGAGCAGGTCTTTAGTGTCAGACTAGCTCCTTGCAAGGTTCTGAAAGTCCTGGTTCATCCTGAGATCCAGCCTGCTGATTATCTCCCTTGTCAATTTATTCAGCACTTGCTCTTTTTCTCCCCCTGCAGGTGCCCACATAATCATCTGGTCCATAGTGATCTCCAAGTGCTCCACTCAGCAGATGAGGTTATATAGGTTTACATCCACATTCTGTACAAATATTCCACCTTGGATCATTGCCAGAGCACACAGCAGCAGGGAGTGGAGTTGATCCAATAAATATACATGTCATTATGAAGTTCCATGTGTTTGTCAATCAGTGATGGCATCAAAACACCTGACTCTGCATTGGAATGATGTGATTGGCCAGTGAAGTCTATGACCATTACTAGATGGTGAGGATAAAAAACAAAGCCAGGATGAGGAGGCAGGAGTAAACAACCCATACTTCAATAAATATTGCTACACTCAGTGTTTCTTGTTTTCCATATTCTTCCAGATAATGCTATATGCCCCAGAATAGATCAAAAATGATTGTGTTTTTTATTCTAAACTCAATTCCATATACAAATCAGGTAATATAGATCTAGTCACAGTATGAGACCTATTCTACAGGGTCTGGGCTACTGCCTACACCTTGGCAGTCCTAAATTTCCCCAGAGTTAACTGAGAGCCAGAAAAAGGCCACTTTTTATTTTCATCCAATGTGCTCTAGACAAGAATGTGCAACTGAGATAATCCAAGTCAATCTGTCTTGCAAGATCCAACCTAACCCATAAGACCTCAAGTATACAATCCCAGACCTGAGAGCAAAAACCTAGCCATGTTTCCAGTATGTGCTTTATTTCAAAATTTTAGCTCACAGAACTGTTGAAGCCACTAGCTAGAGACCACAGAGTGAGTACAGCTATCCAGCCAAGATGTACATATACAAAGAACTTCCCCAGTCAGAATACCAAGACTCAACACTGATCATCCCAATCATCAGCCAAGGTGCTTATAAAAAGCAGCAGTACTTTACCATCCCCCACACAGTCCATATGGACTCCACTGTACTTGCCTATATACTGAGTATAAAAAGGTAAACAGAGTCCATCAGAGTCCAGTGGAGTCAAGTGGAATCCACTAGATTTCAGTAGATCTTATACTATACAGTGAATGTAGACTAAGATAACTGGAGTCCACTAGAGTCCACTGTACTCTGGTGTACTTAATACAGTAAATAAGTAAATTTTAATAAATGAAATCCAGTTGATTCCACTGGACTCTGTTTACCCTAATCCAACAAGCTATATACTAACTAGAGTTAATATGTAGTGAAACATTAACTATATAACTGCAGAAAGGACATCATGAGCAGACAGAGAGGTTGGTGAGGTGTCAGTAATGGAGGGGGCAGGTCACATGGCAGCAACAGAGGTGGCAGGTGATGTGGGGGCAACAGAGGGAGATGGCAACAACAAAGGGGAGCCGGGACTGAAGTGATGTGGCAGTGGTGGAGGGAGATGGCAATGACAAGGGGAGCTAGCAATGACAGAGATGGCAGGTCAGGAGCTGGTAATGACAGAGGCTGCAGGTGACATAGTGGTGATGGAGGGCATTGACAATGCAGAGGCAGCAGGTGACATGGTAGTGACGGAAGCAGTGGGTGATGTGGTGGCATCAGAGATAGTGGATAAGGGTACCAAGTAGCAGGACCACTGTCAATGGCAGGTAAGGTGTTGTGGGCACCTTCACAGATGGCTTGTGCTATTGATGTGGGGGCCAGACACCTGCATGGGAGTGTTAGCAATGAATGGGTGGGATGGCAGGTGGTTGAGGCTCTCTTTCTTCCCTTCATTGAATGTCTGTGAGGTGGAGACCACCTGATCTGCCTTGCAAGCAATGATAATGGGGCTGTTGCAAGGCGAGGGTGGTGGCAATGGTTGAGAGATGGCAGTGGTTGAGAGATGGCAGCAAGGGCAAGAGTGGCAAGGGCAAGAACAGCAAGAGTAATGGAAAAGAAAGAAAAGAAGAGGGTGAAGAGGGGATGATGGTGGTTGGAAAGAAAGAGTGGGTGACAGCACATGCATACATTTGATGGCTGTCATGACAATTGGCAAGGTCTTTACACTCACCAGGTATTCCACATGGAGTCCACCAACTCCAGCATGGAGTTTGGTGCCCCTTTTTTTTGCAGATGCCCCAGTGTGGAGGAGATTGACCATGCGCTCATAGAACCGAGCTCAGTCGGAATTCCCATGACTCGGTGTCCACGCCGTCATTATCGCACATTGCACATTTCTCAAATTGCCCGCACGAATGCTCAACGATGTTCGCCCACCAACATACCCCTGCCAATGCACGTCAACCACATAACACAGTCCGATCACGAACAGTAGAACAGGATCACAGCAAGTTTCATTACTGATTTTATTTCAATTTCCATTATCTTTTCCATTTCTCGCAGTTTGACCTCTTTATTTTCTTTTACTACGTACCTGTCAGTCGAGTGGACAAGGACAGACGCTGCCGTGTCGATTCCCTGCAGGAGGAGCAATGCCACAACATAGTTGAGGGGCTATGACAGGGAATGCCCTTGAGCAAGGCAGAGCTGTATGTGCGCATCTGCACTCCTGAAAGCCATCAGCATGCCCACACTTCATCCTTCATCCGCTCGATCTGAGCTTTTTTCTTTTTAAAACATTTGAAACGGACATTAGTTTACAAATTGGCACTCGGAAGGGCATCCGGTGGCGTAAGAGAACACATGTGCTTGGACTCGTATATACAGACAAATGTAGAGCGGGATCCCTAGTGAATTGACCCCCACTTTACTCAGATAAAAACTGTGCCCGCGCCCTTTGAGCCACACCGTGACTGAGCCTTCCGTGCTATCGAATATCCTGATCTTAATCTGCTTCGACAACTGTAGTCCTCTCCCCAGGAAAGATTAATCTCTTCCACACCAGCCATTTAGGGATGGAGACTCCATATGGAGTCCAGCTGAAATTCACTCATCTTCCATGTGGGCCAATGTAGAGAATGTGGAGCTATATGGGCACTCCATGTGGAACTTCATCTGGAGTTCCATATCCTCTATATAGATTCCATGTGGATTTAATCTGTAAATCTTGTATATCAGCATTAATACATAATTTCAGAGTTGAATTCAAATAGACTCCAGGTGGAGGAACATCCCTGGATTTTATTTATATTTTTATTGTAATGCAGAAAAGGAAAATGCACCAACAGGAATTGAACTGAAGCATCTGTGAAGCCTAAACATAGGTGATAAACCAACTGAGCCACAAAGGTTTTTGTGAATATGAAAGATGATTGTATATATACCAATCAGGATCATTTTTTGGCAACTCTTGGCAAATATTAAGCAATGTCACATGCACGACTTGTGGTTGCCATGTCAGTCCATTGGTTACTCCAACCACCCCACCTCTTCCTCCAACCACCACCACCCTGCTGCTGCTGTCATGCATGCCCCCACCACCTTGCTGTTGTTGGTTGGAGCCAGGCACTTGCCAATCCAACCGGACATGGATCATGGCACCACCAACTGATGTCGGGTCCATGTACAATGACAATGACCCCAGACATATGTATATGGTACAACAACAATAACAATGGTTCTGTATACAATGACAACAACACCAGACTGAGAGGGAACAAGATGGAATGAGGGGAGGTGATGCAAGCAGGAAACAAGGCTATGTGAACAAGGCCATGACACCAGATAAGTTGCAAACCCCACACACTGCTGCCACTAACCCTCCCCCCCTCCTTTTGATATAGATTGACAATGTGTATGTACTACATATACTGTGACACACATGACATATACAGTACAATAATGATATATACAAAGGTGGGCACAACACATACAGACAACAATAACAACATGCAGGATGTGTACCACAACACATAAAATGTGAATGGCAGCATGTATGCACAACACCCACAGTGGCCACAATGATGACGATGACACATATGTACAATACCCATGATGCATGTGATGGACATGATGGCCACAAAGACAATGACAATGATGTGTATGGCAGATGCATACCACTGCCATAATGACAACAGCACATATGGCAAATGCATACAATGACCACAACAATGGCACATATGAATGACACAATTGATGCATACCACAGGGGCTATGACCAAAATGACCACCCTTCTGCTACCCTTTTTTATTTTTTCACTTTTTATTTATTTTTTGTTCTCTCATTTTCTTTCACATTTATATTTTTGCTTGTTCATTTAAACCAAGTATATACCCTCCTGCCCACCTTTTTAGCTTGTTATGTTTTTGTTTTTTTTTTGTTTTTTTTTTTTTGTTACAATAGACTTTGCAAGTAGATAATAAAATAGTACATAGTTATTAATATATTATATTGCACTTATATGAATTTATACTAAGATTGAATGATTCAAATATTCTAGTTGGAATCCAACTGGATTCTATTCTATTTGAAATTAAAGTTGAAACTCTAATTGGAGTCCACCCGGAATCCAGATGGATTCTAATTGAACTCCAGTTGGACTCAAGTAGACTTGTTTAAAATCCACCTGGAGTCCACCTAGACTCTATCTGGAATTGTTTGGAGTCCACCTGGACTCATAATCCACTGGACTGAGACTGAACTGAAAATTTAGCAGGAGTCCGGTGAAGTCCAGTCCAGTCCAGTGAACTAGACAATCTGCCAGCCAGTTTGGCTGGGTAGAGAGTCCACTGGAATCCACTGGAGTCCATATGGAATATGTGGGGGATAGTAAAGACCTCAAAAGCAGGTGAAGCTATCCAGACAAGGTGCAGCCAAAAAACTTCCCCAGATTGATGAATTGCAGCAAAGTGAACCATTACATCAGGAAAATGGAGTTTAGACCTAAAGAAACTCCAAAAACTCCAAAGACACAAAGACTCTTAAGTTTTTCCCAAAGCCCTCCTAAAGCAACCCAAAGCAATCTAAATAATAATAAAACAAGGAAAAGCTTCTCTGAAAAGCACTGAGAGGTCCAATATGCTGAGTCAACTATATTAAGGTCACATGATATTTGTAATATATAAGAAATAATAGAATGCACTTAACAGGAATTGAACCAACAGTGTTATGGACACTCTTTTTCATTTTCATTTTGTTTCCTTTTGTTTTTTTTTATAATTCTTTATACATTCTTATCATGTGATGAATGACATCATGTGATTGTTTCTTTCTTTGACTTATACTTGCATCTGACTCACATCAGTATAATTAAGTTCTTAATTACTTCACTGTTGACTGTATTCATGCACATGAACTCAAGTCTGAAGTTATAATAAACAGCCTTACAAATAACATGCTCTACCAACTGCAACATCACTGCTTGTGTGATCTAGCACATTTACAGTGGCAAGCAAAAGTATTGCATGCACCTAGATAGACGTGAATCTCAACAACCACTGGGCCGATTCACAAAATTTAAAAACCTTCTTGTAGCCTAGGATATTATGTATTGATTTAAAAAAAGTATATAAAAAATTTTAAAAAATTGCATTCTTGGGAG
>JANCIO010000584.1:0-13919 GCA_027604855.1 Psilocybe subaeruginosa
CTTTGTGTCTTTATCATCTTTAAAGTCTCTAAGATGCTTAAAGACACCTAGATTTCTTTGGGATAAAACCTCTTTTTTCTGATGCACTGGATATCCACTGGACTGTTATTGGTTTAATTACAGACTTTATTGAAGAAATCCAATTACCAAGCCATGCATTGAGTTGCTCACAGGCCTATTTCAGTTATACTATTAGTATATAAATAATTACAAGGACTAGAAAGAATTTTACCTGAGTATTAAATGCCCATTTTGATATGTGGTCCCATCAGGAGCTGTTGCTGTTATGACTAAATTTGGAGCTGACCCATCTGTGGGAGCTGGATTACACCAAGTTTGACAAAGAATATCTGTTTTGCAATGATTCTGGTAATGATAACTGTCAACTATAAATCGTGTTGTTGAGATAACAGATTATGCAACTTGTCAAGTTGGGCAGACATTACATAAGCCCTTTCTCACCAAAAACTGCTGTTCTCAAAAATATTTTAAGTCCAATCTGACGGAAATTTCTGTTTTATGCTAATCCAGACATTCCGAGAGCTTGAAAATAGTATATAACAAAGCTAACTACGACATGTATGTATAGGAAAGTAACTACACTAATGTATATATAGGAAAGTAGCTACACCACAAAATTGGACAGAGTGGGTGTGAAACAGAGGGCAACAGCACTACGAAAGGGGATGGGGTGGGTGTGGTATGCAAAACAGAAGGCAACAGCATGTAAAACGGGGGCAGGTGATGATCCAAAGGGGGATGGGATGGGTGTTGCATGTGAAACAAAGGGCAACAGCAGTCCAAAGGGGGACAGGGTGGGTGTTGCATGCCAAATGGGGTGTAACAGCACTGCAAAAGGGCTTGGGGGGTTGGGGTGGGTGTTGCACACTGAATGGAGAGCAACAGCATTGCGATAGAGGGCCAGAGGGTGTTGCATGTGAGATGGGGTGTAACAGTGGTGCAACAGGGGGCAGATTGGTTTTGCACACAAAAAGCAGCATGACAGCACTGCAAAATGGGGGTCAGTGAGTGCTGCACGTAAAGAGGGGGAGAGGGGGGCTCATGGGCAGCACTGGCTCAACTCAGCAGGGTATGAGAGCCCAAAAGCATGGGCACTGGGTGCTGTTAGTGAATCAGCAGGTGACAGGCATTTGAATGTGTGGGTGCTGGGTGCTGCTCACATATTGGTGTGTGTTGCAAGCCCCACACAGGTCTGCTGGGGGGAAAAATCTACTGGGTTATCTGTTAGTGCCTGACTTATTCTGACACAGGGGCAGATGACTTACCAGTGGGGCCCACCACACTTGTTCCTCACCATGAACAGCTGTCTATGCAAAGAGGGGAGGAAGGGGAAAGGTGGGTGGTGGGGGGGGGAAAAGATAAAGGGTAGGAAGAAATGAATCTGTGCCACGGGTTCACAAACATTTGAGTCATGTGACTTTGAACCTGCCACATCGGACTGCTCACCCAGCAGACTGAAAAAAATACAGAATTCTGTTGATAAGAACTATATACACTCAGAAAAATACATCACTCTATTGACTCTATACTCTCTACTGTGGTCTATGTGTGATGTCTCTTTAATTGATCAAAGTTTTATTTTTCTGTTAATATTTTCTTTTTTATTAATACTAATATGAACAACCCTCTGCTTGCTGTCCGTTGGACTTCCATTGGAATTCTGTTGGTCTTGTCTGTTAGAATTCCAATGGTCATGTCCAGTGGGATTCTGATGGACTTCTGTTGGTCCTGTCCAGTCATTTCCATTGGACTTTGACTGCTGGTTTGGCATTATTCCAGTGGACAGTCCACCTGGACAGTCCATTGGACTTGTAGTCCAACCAGACATTTACCAGAATCTCACCAGAATCTCACTGAAAATTTTCAGCAGTCCTAGACCAGATAAATCCTCATTCTGAATATAGCAAGTCCAACGGAGTCCAACTGGAGTCCGACCAAAAATTGGGGGGCCATGTAAAGACCTCGATCTAGCCAGGGGCTGACTCAAAAGAACAACACTGCGCAAGGACGCAGTAGTCAGATGTTCGACATTTTTCTTAACATTCCTCTAATTCTCTATGCCCGTTTAATGTTGATTACTAGAATACGATCACCACGGTCGACACCCCGAAGTCGGCGGATTTCTGCAGAAGATAGATAGATATCTCAGGTATGAGCTGTGGAGATTTCGGGTGGCGGAAATCGTGACGGCCAGATCATATTTTCAGGCGTGCTCTTCAGACTCTCCTTGAGTGACAAATATTTGGAATACGGTTCGCACACTCCTCCATCTTACATCCTTTATGCGGCATCCTACTTCTCCAAACTGAGGTCTTGAAACCTTCCGCATCAAGATGCTCACATAAATAATCGAGCAAGATTTTCCCCGACCTCGGTCCCCGAGTGTCGTCGCTGTCGTTATAACCATATGGACCCAGATCGTTGCAACTGCTTGTTAATTCCTCAATGCCAATCTCAGCAATGATTGGGAATTTCAACGCGAAACATGGTGTTCATATATTATAATCTGTAAATATCAGTTGTGTCCTCTGACTTCCATTATGTTATTTCCCCCATCCTCAAGTTTCAAACGTCAACATGAAACACAGTTCATTGCCTACAAATCATAGAAAAGTCTACCACACCGAACTTGGTACCAGCTGCACGCTCTTGTATCGTCTGATTAATGCAATAAACGAACCGACCAGATTCCTCGTCCATCAATGGTGCGTGGGCTCCGAGTTGTCGAGACAAAGGAAACTTGCGATATGCAATGGTTGGCTCCTCGCAGGTGGCGAATGGACCGGGATAGCCGAAAACTGATGCCTCACCGAGACCGTCGATGAGAATTATATGTTTGTACCCGATGAAGGGCGTGTCTTCCACATGGCCGACAGAAAACAGCGGGTGACCACATCTCAAATGCGGAGCATCGCCTACAGAGCGACAGTCGAAGGTTAGGTTATATACCCATGCGATACAGTAGACGATGAAGCTGGCTCTTGTCTCAGTCAGGAAGAAACGGGTTGTACCCATGGTTGGGGGGCCATGTATATTCCATATAACTGGAAACGAATATTGGGAAGGGTCTTGGAAGCATGAGGTTTCCGGAACTGATAAGCAGTCGATAAGATAATACCATGTATTCGATGCAACAAAAAGGTTCCCTCCTGGCAAAAGATATATTTTCTAGTGATATAATCAGACAATTGTAAGTGGGGATGATATAATGAACCACATACCGGACCACCAGGCTCATCGTGGACCACCCGCCAAGGATACTCGAGTGGATTTTCATTTGCCTGTGTCCAATCGACAACAAATATGTATCTCTCTGGGTCTGTGTGCGAGTAGGTGCGCGAGTGGGTGTAGGCAGCATGAAAGGCAATGTTGGATCCAAGAAGAGACAGCGCCTTAGGCCATTCTATCTCTAGATGATGCGGAAATGAAGCGATGCATGCTGCTGCTAGTCCGACAACATGTTGAGTGGCGTCCAATACAACGCCGACACGCCAAATCTCGACTGTCTGCCGATATTGCGGAGTATCTCTGTGCCCAGCACGCAAGGAGAAAGCAATTGTGAATGCAAGAAATGGGGAGTGCATATCATAACCAATGTCCATCAAAACTTCAGAAAGGGAGTTTAAGGCCATTTGATCTGCGATAAGCTGGACGCCAGAGGTCGTAGGTGCATCGAGGTCGTAATACGTCACTGCCGCGGTCTGTTCAGTGACAAGAAGCCAACGTCCTCCCTTGATGAGGTGCACCAAGTTGGTCCTTTTGAAGTCACCGACCTTCACAGCAGCGGCAATTATTCGTTCTCGAGCTGGATGCAAGTTAGATTCCAATCTACAATCCGCGCTCTTCCATAGAAGCAGGAGGTGCTCGAGCTCCGGAGACGAATGCATTTCGATCGGACGTTCGAGCCTAGGTGGTAGCTCGTTGGCTAAAACATGCTCATGAACAAGATTTAGCCAAATGTCTCTCGTTCTTGTCACTTCTGCAAGATATTTGCATATCTGCCATCGTGAATTTAAGTTAAGTCAGTGGAAAGAATGGCAAATAACGTGAATTAACATGAAGTGACGTACGCGCCGAACCCGTAATACATCTTTCCACACTAACAACTTCAGGATTTCCAATAGTAGTTCGAGAGGTAGCGACATGAGGTTTACTGATGTCCCTTCTGATTGTATCTGATTAAAATGAAATCATTGTGAGCTCTGAATGAGCACATGTATGGATCGCTGTGGTCACCTGGATATGAAGGTTATTATTGAGTCGTTGAGCGATTTCGGAGAGGATTGCAGCCATCGTTGGCAGATAGTAGGGTTTCTGGAACCTGGTGAGGTTGTGGACGTACAGCCACAGTACGTTACTCGTTCCAGATGAAATGCGGAGACTGAAAATCAAATTCGGCATCCGAAAGTTGTGTCAGGTCGTGATCACAGATTAGAGTTGCGAAGGAATATCATGCCGGCAGCCGCCTTTCCTCAGGCTCTGAGATCCCTTGTCTGAGACATTATCCGCAGAAATATAGGATGCATTTCCAGTAAAAACATCGGCCTCGATTACACCTTGATCTCTGAGTATCGCGAGTTAATTCACAATTACTTTCGGCTTTCTTCCAATCCTTCCTTGTCGTAGTTGTACCAATAATTTATCAAGACTTGATTGCGCGTTGTTTAAACGATATCATAATGACACGGTTATTCCGCATTTCGTTGCGTAAAATGTTAACATGTGGATGCACCGCCTCCGGCCGCAAGGGCGGAGGCTGAAAACCAAATTCGCAAAGCGCAATGCGCACTACAGGAGCAACTCGCGAATGTCGGGACCCCTCTGGAAAGCTACATATATCTGAATCATGTCGTGATTCCGCCAATATGGCGCCCGCACGCCCAGCATTATTGTATATCGCAATCCCTGAGCCACGCCCACGCGATAGCAATTTCACTTCAGGCAAGAGACGTACGGTGGAAAGAGCACGAGGACGTTCTGCGTATGTGGGTGGATGTGTCGTTCGATTTAATTGGACTGCGGCAAGGCCGAAGCCGAAGGCAAAGGCTGACCCGTGTTATAATATTATATGTCGCTGGTTGCAAATACGAAATTGCTGAACGAATAAAAATGAAGATAAAGTCTGAACAAAGATTTCATTGAAATGAAATGATACGTTCAAGGGCATCAGCACACTGAAAACAACACAGCAGCCGGGCATAAAACAGGACTAACAAGAATAAGAAGTCAAACTTGAAGCGGGGGATAAATGTAGACAACGGATTTGCTGGACACTCCGGGCCGATGGCGATTCAGGAGATTCGTTTAATTGGGTCGCGGGGTTATTGTAGACTCACAGCTTAAAGCGAGAGCGAGAGCGTCACCAAAAAAGAAAGGAAGAAAGGAAGGACTAACGCAAGGATGTCAATGCAAATAGGATGATGGGATAGGATAGGATAGGATAGGATAGTGTTGCGGACATCTACATAAATACATACTGCGCGATACTATATGTACCCCCCCCTCTCCTCTCCTCGACCCAACCAAAAACTCAACGAACGAGTGAACGCGCACGGTCCCACCCTACTACACTGTCCACTGTACCCGAAAAAAAAAGCGACTGGTCGACGGACGGGCGGAATTACTCCTCCTTCTTGCCGACGCGCTTCTCGGCCTCTGCGATGGCGGCGGCGTCTGTTTGGGGGCCTGCTGGGGCGGCTGTGGGGGTATTTTAGTATTTGTAATATAAGAATAGTTGAAAGAGGAGGGGGGATACGAAATGAGGGGACGTGGGTGGGAGATGAAGAAAAGATCAAGAGAGGGATGAAGGAATGGGGAATGGGGAACGAGTGGAGGTGGGAAGGCAATGCGCGGGGCAAAGGTAAAAGGAAGAAGAGAGCGCGGAGCGTGGGTGGTATGAACAGAAGTAGAAGGACGAAAAGGTATGGGTGTTTGGAAGAGGAATATGCAGCAAAAGGGAGTGTAGAGCAGTAAAAATGAAGAAAAGCGAAGGACAATGAAGCAGAAAGGAACACAACGCACCACCAAACATGCCAGCAGTCTTGAACGGACGCTTCAGATCGCCGGTGGCGGGCTTGCCGAAGATGTGGATGGCGATGGGTTTTGCGTCGTACAGGTTTTTCATGCCCATGAGGGCCTGCACGAACAGGGGCTGGGTGAATTTGAAGTAGATGTGCATGACGGCCATCATGGCGATACCCATGTATGCGGAGCGGAGCTGTGGGTGGGGGGGGTTAATGAGATAAGGGAAGGAGGAAGGGGGGAGACGCACGAGTTTGGATGTTTCTGAGAGGTCGTAGTCCCGCACGGTGGTGGTGACGAGCTCGCCTGGTTCCTGTGACTATATAAAACGAGTGAGTGGAAAGTAGGTGGGGTGAGGAGAGGAGAAACGGACCATTGGGCCGGAAGGTTCGACTAGAAAAGGGATGAGCGAGGGCGGTGGGGGTAAAGATAGAGTACGCACCGTATTTGAGGACAGTCTGGTCGTTCTTGCGCTTGATCTTGTGGGGGGTATGAGTACGTGGGGTAATTCATGAGGAAATGGAGGACGCACGGCCATGGAGACGTAGTAATACACAGCGAGGACGATGAGCTGGGAGGCGACGTAGCCAATACGGACATAGTTGAGCACCTCGGGATCGTCAAACGAGATCTTGCGCGCGACTGCTTTTCATCAGCAAGCGTTCATGATAGCTAAGAAGGACATACGCTGCATCGCGCCGAGGGAGATGACGAGGTTCTGTACGCCGGCGTTCATGGTGGTGAGTAAACAGATTTTTTGCTGGCTGGCAGAGCTGCCGCACACACGACACGTCCTTGTTTGTCTCTATTTTTTTGAGAGGGCAAAGGACACTCTGACATCATCGGTATGCAGAGTTAAAACAACGCCAGGAATATGAAACGTTCTCTCTCTTTCTTCGAAACCTCCACAACCATGAATCCGCATCCCGCAGACCACCCTGCATCGCTGTCCCGCTCGGCCTCCCGCGCCAGCGCACGGAGCAGGAACAGCACGATCTCGCGGAATCAGAGCCTTATCAAGAAGAACATCGAGCTGCAGGACCTCAAGCCTGCGGATGTCCTCATCGAGCGCTTTGTCGCCTGGAAGGCCATTGTGAAACAGCTCACTGCGTACTTTGAGGTGCGATTCTTCCTTTCTAGCGGCAGTGCAGTCTTGACACCCGGCCGACGCAGGGCATCGCCGACATCGAGAACAACACCGCGCGCGAGCTCACCAAGCTCGCAGGCGTCATCCAGGTGCCCTTCCGCGCAGGCAACCAGTTCCTCGGCGAGGGTGGACTCCAGGTGAGACTCGTTCTCCATCACGATGAGACAGACCATATCTGACACAATGACAGGACGTATACTACGATATCCGGGACAAGACCCGCGTCATCGCCGACCAGCACGCCGACCTCGGGCGCACCATCGACTCCTCCATCGTGCAGCACCTCCAGAAGCTCAGGGCCGAGATCAAGGCCCACATCAAGGTGCGTATGTTCTCTTCTTTCTGTCTCGGTGTCTGAGGCCTTGTTCAGAATGTCCAAAACGACACGGGCAAGCTCGCAGCGGGCGTCGCGCGCGAGCGCGAGCTGTCCACCAAGCTCGTCGGCGAGCTCGCGAACGCCATATCGACGTTCAAGAACACACCCATGAATATCCAAGCGCGGAACGACCCGTACGTCCCTCCCTCTCCCCTTCCCTCTCCCATCCAGCTAACCCCTCCCTCCCTCCCACCCATCCAGCTACGTCGCCAACCAGGCCGTCGCGCGCCAGCTCTCCCGCCAAGTCCTCGAAGAAAACCTCCTCCAAAAATCCATCATTATGATGCAGCAAAACTCGGCGCACTTCGAGTCCGGCATCGTCGCCGCGCTGCAGTCCGCGTGGCAGACGTACGACGAGTGGCAGTCGCGCGCCGCCGCCGCGTCCCAGGCGCAGCTGCACGGCATGTCCGCGCACCTGGCGGCGCTCGCGCCGGACCGCGAGTGGATCCAGTTCGCCGCGCGGTCGGACCACCTCTTGGATCCTGATACACCGCTAAGGGACCCCGAAGCCATCCGCTACCCGCTCAAGGACGACCCGTCCGTCGCCCCCGTGCACACGGGCCACCTCGAGCGCAAGAAGCGCTTCACGCGCGCCTACTCCGAGGCGTACTTCGTGCTCACGCCCGCCGGGTTCCTGCACGAGTACGCGACGAGCGACGGGGCGCAGAGAGGGGGGCAGAGCCCCGTGTTCAGCCTGTTCTTGCCGGGGTGCACGCTGGGGCCCGCGTCGGGCCCGCGCGCCGCGGCGCACAAGTTCCTGATCGAGGGGCGGCGCGACGGGCTGGGCACGTCGCGCACCAAGTCCGGGTCCCTCAAGGGGCTCTTCTCCTCCGCCTCCCTGACTGGAGGAGGGGGCAAGGACGGCGGCGCGGCGAAGGCGTGGAGCTTCCGCGCGCGCAGCCACGACGACATGATGGAGTGGTGGAACGACATCCGCATGCTGTGCGCGCGGTACCTCGTCGCGAGCGAGGTGGTCGAGCGCACGGGGCCCGTGGAGGAGGCGGTAAGGAGCGTGGGGTATGTCAGCGAGGAGGAGGTGGAGTGGGACGACGAGGACGAGGACGAGGATGAGGAAGAAGAAGAGGGGGAGGTAAGAGGCAGAACTGGAGGCGAGGGTGTTGTAAGGAGGATTGTGGTGCACGACCAGCCTGAGGTGGCGAACCGCCGCGTTGCCGATGTGGAGCACGACCACGACCACGACCACGATCATGATCATGATGCGGATGGGAGCAGCGTCGAGGAAGAGCAAGAGCAAGAAATGGAGCCGCCGGTGTACACGCATCCCACGGGGGAGACGCTCGTCGGCGTCGCTTCAGGCGGGGGAGGGGGGAAAGGGTATGGGTATGGCGGACTGGGGGAAAAGGGGGCTGGGGTTGAGATTGGGCCGAATGGATATGCTGTGAGGGGATGATTTTCTTTGCTTTTCTCTTTTTTGGCTTTTTGGTTTTTGGGATTGCGTTTTTCGTGCTTTTGTTTTTTTTTGTGTTTTGCAGTTTCTTTCTTGTGTTCAGAAATGCTCCAATCTCCTTTCCAATTTTTTTTTTTCGTTTCACTTCACCTTCACCTTCACCTTCCCCTTCATCTCTTTTATGCCTGCTCCTTCTCATTCCTTGATTTTTTATTCATCCTGTCTTCGTCTGTGCTCCTGTGCTATAAACCATAGATTCTAATACAAATCCCTATTATTATAGATCGAGAAGAAAGTCGATCCTGATGTGAACGTCCACTATCGACCCGCGCACTTCCACCACGCCGCGCCGAACTACGTCCCTGGTGGAAATGGACATGGGGACGGGGATGGGGACGGGGATGTGCGGAGTCTGCGGGCGAGCGTTAATATTGGCGCTGGGGATCCGGCGCACGGGGACACGGATGATATATACGGGGGAGGGGGGCAGCTCGAGAGGAGGCTGAGTAAGCGGCAACTCGAGAAGTCCAAGTCCAAGTCGGACAGTGGGAGTGGGGTGCGTGCATCTTTGCTTGTACACGGACCGTCTTTCGATACTGATGGATGAACACACACTTTTAGACGCCGCCGCCACCGCCTATCCAGCTGCGCGACGCTGGAGCTGTGTCGCCTTCCCCGTCCCCCGCCCCCGCCCCCGCACAGGGTCGTACGGGGCGCGCCGTGGCCATCGACTCGACGGGCGAACAAAGGGGAGAGGGGGAGAGGGGCGCGAGCCGGCACCGCTCGCCGCCGCCGCCTGCGCATGTGCCTGGGCAGTTCGACGACGATAACGCTCACGACGACGACGACGACGATGAGGAGGAGGGGGAGATGCTCGGCGAGAAGGAAAAGGGGACGGAGAAGGGCGACCATTCGACCCCAGCTCCGGCCTCGACCTCAACTCCGGCCTCGACCTCGGGCGGTGGGGGCGGGGGTGGATGGGTGGGCGGGATCGCGCAGAGCGTGGGGAATGCGATCAAGGGCAGTGCGGGTGGGGATGGGACCAAGGTCGCTGCGTGAGGGAGGCGCGCGCTGAAGATGTGGGCTGAGGTGAGTCTCTGGGTCTGACTTGCTCTTCGTAGATTGGCGTTCATCGACATTCTTGTTGACAGGCAGGCCATGTTGCTTTGATGTATTCTCCTTCTCCTTCTCGAGCCTCGCGCCTCGCGCCCTCCGCTTCGTCTGTGATTTCCCTCGAGATGTGTTTCGTCCTTTTCCCTTGTTTTCTTTTTTTTCTTTCTCTTTCCTTTTCTCCCTCATTAATTGCCATTCAACACTGGACCTACCAACTCTACGGACCCTCTTCCAACATCAATTCATCAACGCTGTCCCTTCTTTCTTATCTTAGTACACACTGCTCATACTTTTGGTCGGACTCTTTGTGCTTTTGTATATGTATTAATAGGTTTCGGTTTCCTTCCTCCATCGTTGCTCTTGCACTTCTTATTTTCACCGTGCTTTCTTTATTCTTGGGATTCAATTGCCTGGTTGTACTCTATGATTGTCGTTTGGCTACTTGACTTGCTATTTTGTATTGATGTATTTCTAGTACCAGTGTGTTCGTGTTGTGTTATGAAGTATTGCATTGTCTATTCCACGATTGTGCACTTTCTCTGTAATTTGCGCGGGCAACATAAACGAGGTGAGATTGGGCGTCGTCGTCTGCAGTCGTTAGGTGATGTCCCACTACACTAATTAATGTGTTCCTAAGGTTTCTCGATTCTCGAATTGAGCGTCCATCTCTGTATTGGAATCGTAAAACTTCGTCGTTTCCTCGGAACAAGATCAGCAGACAATTTCAAAATCAAAATCGGACCCCGGATCCCAATGGCTGAAATTCGCACATACGTAGAAGTAATCGTAAAAACGAACTGACTAGAACTGATTATCTCCAGTTCTCCGCATCGCACGGTCCTCCCAACCTCTTATTCCCAGTCGCATTCATAGCCGCAAAAAGTGATGCTTTTCCTATATTAATTTTATCGAGCACTTACTTACCGGCGTAGAGAGAGCTAGTGGCCCCTCACAGGGGCGGCATAACAGTTCCTTGCCATCGGAGATAGCTTTAGAGAGTAGCGGCGTGTGCTCAATCTAGGCGAGGATGAGGGAATTCGGACCACTTGTTTGGGAAGTGAAACGACAGTGCCGTCTGTCAGACGCAAGTACCAAGCAAAATGACAGTCTTGGGAGTTGTAGTGCTATTTGCCGGCCGGGATAGCACATATCGTATGGCTGATAGTTTTCGAGGTGCGTAGTCGAGAGTAGTGTAAACTCACAGATCCGTGGGAATTACGGTGTTGGCTGCCAATGTCTAATTGTCAGACGATGATAACCATCTATAGGAGCTTACACGTTCGAGAGTTTTTGTCCTCGTGGGCAGAACATTTCCCGCAGTCACCCACCGTTGTCTCTCGGAGCTCTTTCCTATGATAACTCTCGTACAACTTCACCACTGTCATAGTTGTCGTCGATATGTCTATAATCATTTTAGGGACGCGAATGATAGCTTTACCCCATGACCTTGTCTAAAAGTATGTCTATCTGTCATAGAAATTTTAAGTTCTAGAGAGCTATTATTATTGGACCCCTGGTTAGTATAAATTCTCGTCCTAGAGTCGGACATGATTGTAGGGAATCAACTCCTTCTAGCGGCCATGCGAACCATTCAATATCTCTACATCGTCGTCGGAACTCTTGCATTGAGATCTTCCGCTTTGGGTTTAGCCAATCGTGCAACTTGTATAGGCCCATCGATGGCCTGCAGTGGAGCCGGTGTTCCCAACTTGCCGTGTTGCACGAATACCTTTTGCAATGGATTCGTATGGACCTTTATTTGTTAGTAGAAAATGTATTCGTTAACTTTGACACACCAGGATTGTGTAGGTTGTCTAATCCAGCAGGAAGCGTGTGGAGTTTTTGGCCCACCCAACGTCCCATGCTGCCCTGGGTTGAGCTGTAATGGCAACGTATGGGCATTCGTTTCTAGAAATTTTGTTTACTAACCTTGATATACTAGCGTTGCGGATAATACGGATGTTTAATGTTGCCAAATGGAAATCAGCTGTAGTTTTAAATATAACGAGATGAATTATTCGAATTCCAAGTATCTATTATCACCTTTCTCCTGCACACGTATCTGAGACTGCAATTGTGCCCTCCAAGTGGTGGCACCACTGCAGGTTACTCCACATCCGTGCGCTCGAAATCAGGAATAGGAATAGGATCAACGGGGTCGCCGATAATTAATGATAGTATGTACATGGCCGGGCATGTTGCAAAACAGTAGCGAGACCGACACCAATCACCAACATCCGTCGGCGTACACGACTCACGAGATTAATTGTCAAGCGAGTGGAGACCCGGGAGGACTGGAAAAACGATCGGCGGCGTCCCCAACCCCTGTGCTTGACGATGCAGAATCCAGATGGTGTAGCGAGTCCATGGACCATCTGTAGGGCCATCAGTCGTTGGCCCAGGTCTACAAGCTCGAATTAAAGTTCGATAACTCTATGCCTCTCGTGTTGTTTAGGGGTGAGAAAGGAATCAGGATCAAGATTGAAATCAGGTCCAAGGAAAAGCAATGCTCCGAGGAAACGATATTTGGATCTCAGAGAGAGTCAGTACATAGTATCCGCTATGGTGCAGCAGCGTGGTGGTGAACATAATAAAACAACAGAAACGGAGGCAGAGAAGGTAACCATGTGGCATTCCGCATTGGCAAGTCATTCAAGCAAAGCCCAAATATGTATTGGTCGCAGTTAAGTCCCACCATAAGATCTCGTCGGCATAGACATCTACTAGGAAATGGGCACTGCTCTACACCCTTTCATTCTTGGGTTTGAATGGTGTGGTCCGACCCAGCTACAGGTGCAGTGCCTGAGAAGAGAGTCTGGCCGCAAGGGAGCTAATTTGCATAGCACATACGACATTGAGTTTGGTGTCCATGTAGTGTGTGAGCGTATACCTACAACATGTTATCGGCGAACGATGAGGATGAGCTCGCCTAGGAAATGATTATAGGAGAGAAAAACAAGATGATTGTGTGCGGTGGCTCTGGGACTGGTGCCTGAGAGCGCAGGGGATAAGCGTTGATCATCGTCAACGGCGTGGGATGACATTGATTTGACGAGTAAAATACGATCTATCGTGTAAACGTCCTTTTGGGTTCTTCAACGACGGTTCACCTTCCGACATTGCAATTTTCACGATAGTTTTAGTATCTTCAACTAAGGACGTGTGCAAAGGCCTGCTTGGCTCGATCACGCCCAGACACAAAATTTGATATGCCAAATGCTGAAGGAAGTGCGGCAGCAGTAGGACGAAGAAAGGGAGTGTGCCAGGAAGAGGATGGAGGAAATACTGAAGCCAGTAATTCTATAGTAAGAAGGGCCGAGGATTAAGCTCTGGTAAGGCTCTGTACCGCAATCCAATTGAACGACACACAGACTATTATCCCATTCAAAACATGTTGGCGTGTAAATTTAAGATGGAACGTCCTCCAGCTTTTTTCATCGCACATCACTCGCCTGCCTTGCCATCGTGCGGTTCTCGGTCGGTATGATCCATAATCCCTTACTACCTTTCCTCCATCTCCTCCACTCCGGACCAGGAGTTGAGACTCGAAGAAAGAAGACAGACGGTAATTGCGATATAATGTGGAACAATTGGGCCACATATTGGAACGTAATTTCCAATCGTAAGAGTGTTGTCTAATCTAATCTGTGATTACGACATGACACAGGGGTTTCGGATTCCGAATGCGGTTTTCAATCTGCGCCATTCTATCTGGAACGAGTCACGTGGCAGTATGTCCACCGTTCCCAGCACCCACACTTCAGGGGTTTCATACTGATAATGTCGTTTTCAGCAATTGTTTTTTTGTAGAAGTACAGATAAACAAAAAATCT